>CAUYRH010078285.1:0-125134 GCA_963574655.1 Perodicticus potto
AACCGAGTGCCAAGACCAAAAGAAACCCAAACAGCTCACAGGTAAGGCCTTTCCAGCCTGCAGTCCCACTGTTGCCCCACCCACAGCCGCCGACAGGATCAGACCGAGTGAACAGACGCAACCACTTGCCCAGTCTCCGCCACTTTTTGCCTTCCTCAGGGTGTCCAGAAGCCTCACACTGTCTCCCTGGGTCCCCAAGGGGAAGTTCCTGGGTAGATCCCGCCTGCCAGAGATGCCTGAGGTCCTCTCTCCCAGGTCTCACCATGCCCAGCTGCAAGGAAGCTGTTACTCAGCTGCCATCTTGCTCCGCCCTCCCTAACCCAGAACTTCCTGAGTCACATTATTTTAAATGTTTCTTACATATAGCATTTTTTTTTCCTTGGAGGTCCAGCCTGGGTTTTTTTTTTCTTTTGACTTTTGAATGTACTGAAAATTTATGTACTTATACAATAAGCATGTTTAGTCTTAGTTCTGTAATCATGTTTTATGGTAATGTTTTATTACTCAATTTTTTATTATATGTTCTGGATTTGTTTGTGTATTCTTTCCTGTTATTTGAAAGGTCACATTATATTGTAACTCAGACTAGATAACTGTCATGTTAAATAACTATAGCTTCATAGTTATATTTAGTTAATTATATTTCTTTAAATAATATGTATTTATACCCAGTGAAGCCCATGAAGAAATAAGTATTTTGCACTTGGTTCTTTCTTTCCTTTTTTTTTTTTTTTCACTATGTTGCCCTCAATAGAGTGCTGTGCCATCACAGCTCACAGCAACCTCAAACTCTTGGGCTCAAGTGATTCTCTTGCCTCAGCCTCCCAAGTAGCTGGGACTACAGGTACCCGCCACAACGCCTGGCTATTTTTAGGGACGGGGTCTCACTGTGGCTCAGGCTGGTCTCCAACCTGTGAGCTCAGGTGATCCGCTCGCCTCAGCCTCCCAGAGTGCTGGGATTACGGGCAGGAGCCACTGAGCCCGACCCTCTCTGCCTTTGATTCTTTTCTTCTACCATCTAATTTTAGTTGATGAGTCAGTGAGTGAACTCCCTCAGTTTTCCTGTTCTCTTCTTTGTACCCCAAATTTTATTAATTACCCCGTTCCTACCTTTGTCATATTAGATCCCCTTTCCATTCTTTTCTATAACCGTAGCTCTCACAGTTGCTTTAATTTTCATTCTTTTCTTAAAATGCATCCAGTAATCCCTGAGTCATTTTGCTGCAATTTTTATTTGTCTCTTGACTTTCTTTGCCTGAGGACTTTGGAAGCCTTTCACCCTGTGCTGATGTTGAATGCTATGTGGAGAAGCCCAAGGTTAGCGAATGTCTTTCCCTTCAAGATAAGAGTTATCTTTTTATCCTGTCTGGATGCTGGAGGGCTTTTCTTTATCATTGAAGTTCACTAACTTCATGTTTATCACAATAGATCAATTTTTTTTCTGGTACCCAGTGTGCCCTTCGAATCTTTTATTTTATTTTCTCACACGTTTTCTTGAATTGCTCCTCTGTTTATTTTTCTGTCCCATTTGCTCTATTTTCTTCTTCTAGGTCTCCATTTATGCAACTAAAATTTCTTCTTCTCATTTTCTCCCTGAATTTTTAAGAGTGTATTAACTTAATCATCCTCCTTAATTTATTGATGAAAAACTGAGGGAGAAAGCTATACCAGAAAACTCCCCCTTTTTATATATCTTTCTCCCTTCCTTCCTTTTTTATCTCTTTCTTATTCACCTTCCCTCCCTCCTTTCCTTGTTTTCTATTGTCTTTGATAATCTTTTCCACATCTTTGCACTGAGGAAAGTGTTCCAAATAAAAATGTCACTGTAACTGTGTGTAAGTACGTAGTATGAGTTGCTCACACTTTTTCTGGTATTTTCTCAATAGGCATGAAGACCACCTGGACACTGTCAGCTGTGTTATAATTACTTTTCATCTATATTAGGACTTTTAACATTTTTTCAGTGGTGTTTTCCCCTTGAGCTGTATGATCAAATTTCTTCAGAGACACTATCATTTGTAATGTTTTCTTTTGAATCTTTTTTTCTTAAATTGTATATCCCAAACCATAGGTGATATTCCTAAGAGACTACCAATAGTTAGTAGGGTGGAGGGAATTAATACCATGTTATATACTTCAAATTTGGTTTCAATAATGTATTTGATTTTATACATCAGTTGTTTGATTCATGTTCAGTTTCTGGTCCACTAAGTCCTAGGTCTATTTCAGACACACCTGCGCTGGTTCTCTCCATTGCCCTGTGTGATTAGTTTACCCTCCGCACATGACTCAACAGAGGGCCCTTTTGATTCTCCTCCTGTTTATTTCTGATCCCATCGGGATTTAATAATGTCTGTCTGAATTCATATTGTCTCCTGGTTTGGTAACAGGCATAAAACTATCAAGTTTATATGCTGTGCCATTGTGCAGTTGGTGATGAAAAGATTAAAATAAAATGTACTGACTTCTAAGTTCACCTGAAGGTATGACCAATCATTAATAAAGTAAACTTGCTACACTTAGTGTAGGGAATTTGAAAACTGTGTGCTTGCTTATGTGCGTGAACTCTGTGTGTGTGTGAGAGAGAGAGAGAGGCAGACAGGCAGGCATATCACCCATAATCCCGCAGGAACAGAGGCTACTTAGCACAATTTTGTGTTTCCTTTTAGACATAAATATATACACACAAAAACACATAATTTAAATTGAATTGCACTCATGTTTAATGCACTCATTTTTCTCTGGTACCCAGTGTGCCATTTGCATCTTTTATTTTATTTTCTCACATGTTTTCTTGAATTGCACCTCTGTTTATTTTTCTGTACCATTTGCTCTAACATTGTAGATGAAGTTTTTGTTATATTTTCTCATGTTGGCAAAGATACAGTGTCTCACCCCACCTTCCAAAAAAAAGTATAGACATTTTAAGAAAAGACAAAAACTGTACTAAATTGGTAATATTCAAGTCATGTTTGACTTCTAAAATTGCAAGAAACACTCAAATATGACTTGTATTCTCCTTTTGTTATGAGCATATATTGAATGTTACAATTTTAACAGTTTTTCCTTTCTTAAAATATGTATACATTATTTGCGTTCTCTCTGTATTCCTAACATATGTCTTTTGTGATAGCTGCATAACTTTTAAATATAAGGATATGCTGTAATTTATTTAGTCACTTCATTATTGTTGAAATTATTTATCAAATTTTGTTTATATTTATAATTATATCATTAAGATTGGGTCTGAGAAGTAGGGTTAAGGAGCTTTTTTTTGTACCAATTTTTATTTGTTTTTAAAGTGTTTTTTAAGTTGCAAAATAATACACAAATGTAAGTATGAGCATTGTTAAGGCTTACTATGTGTTAGGCTGTTTTGTGCTGCTACAACAGAATACTACTAGGTATCACTAGGTAACACTACTAGGAAGATACTAGGTAATTTATAACGAATAAAAATCTGTTGGCTAATGGTTCTAGAGGCTGGGAAGTTCAAGATCAAGAGGCTGGCATCTGGTGAGGACATTCTTGCTGAGTTATCACGTGGCAAAGGGTAAAGACAGAGTGAAAGAGAGAGCAAGAGACTGAAGGAGCATGCAGCCTCCATGCCCTTTTATAAGTGGAGTCAATATAGTCACGAGGGTGGACTTCTCTTGACCTACACAGTTCTCATTAGCCCCGCCTTTCAAAACTGTTGCATTGGGGATTAAGTTTCCAACATGTGCTCTTGGAGTGGCACATTCAACCTTATAAATACAGTAGAACCTCTGTAAGTTGACCACCCAAGGGACTGTAACAAACTGGTCAATACACAGAGGTGGTCAACATAAGGAATTAGGCCTGCTGTACTGATAACGTTCATGTGGTGCATGTCCGGTCTGTGAAAATAAGGTCAACTGAAGGAGGTGGTCAATCGAGGGAGGTGATCAGCTATGGAGGTTCTACTGTATATAGCAGGAGATTGGTTAAGAGAATGGCTGTGCCAGTTGGCATTCTCACCAGGATTGTGTGTGAGTGATGCCAGTTGTAGCATTTAGCCTTATGAGTTTTAAAATTTTGCTTTCAATTTAATATGGGAAAAAATGACACTTCATTGTTTTAATGTTTGTGATGCCTATTAGTCATTTGTATTTTTTTTTATGAATTTTCTGAAGAGGTCCTTTGCCCAGCTGTCTGTGGGGGTATTAGAATTCTGCTAATTTCCTTTAAGAGCATTTCAGGTATTTCAACTTTTTTTTTTGTACTTTTGTGAATATGTGTGTGTGTTTGCATGAGAGTGTTTGTGTTTGTACATATCCATGTTACAATGTTTTGCTCCTATTTAGGTAATTAGTTAGCTTGTGCTGTGTAAGGAAAGACTCTAAAACTCAAGGTTTACAATAATAATCCTTGGTTACCACTTGTTAGTCTTCAGGTAGTCTGTGTGGTCTTCTGGTTTTGGTCGGAGTTTCTTATGTCTCTGTGGTTATATGTAGACTGGAGAGATGTTTTTGCTGATGTTAGCTGAGATCACTCATATTTTGGGCATTGGAGAGCAGGCTGATTTCTGACCGCCTAGACTAGGGCAACTGGGCTCTCTCACCCAGTTGGTTAGTCTTATTGGTTTGGTTAGTTTTGCTTGTTCAAATGTCAGGGTTCCAGGAAAGGTTAGGAACTGGTACATAGCTACTTTTGACACATTTTCTTAGCAAAAGCAAATCAAGTCACAGAACCAGGACAGATACAAGGAATGGGGAAATAGGCTCTCCTTCTCAATGGAAAGAACTACAAATATTATATATAGCAAAGGGCATGGATAGAAGGAGTGGATAACTGGGGCTATTTCTTCAATTTTCCACAGTAAGTTAAAAAATCCTTTTAGGATATTTTTTCATTCTATTGATTCAGTATTTTTTTCTAGGATATATCATATAAATATTTTTATAAACCTCACTCTTTTTATTAAGTACATGAAAGTTTTCTTCACTATGTCTTTGATTATTGATTCTATTCCTACTGTCCGTGTTCATGTAAGTAACTTACTCCAGTATGAATTTTGATTTCTCTGTTATGTTTTATTATTTTTTTGTTATTTATCTTTCCCTTTATTGCAGCTAGTTATGTTTCTGTCTGTTCCTATTGACTTTTCATGTGGGGATTTTGTCTCCTTGTTATCTTCTGCTGCTGTTTCTTATAAAAAAAAGAAACAGCTTCTTTCGTAGTTTGGAGACTTCCACAAAATTTTTAAAAATGTTCTTTGGGTTTCTTTAATAAAACATGAACTTTCTTATTCTTGGTTTCCAGTCTAACATTCTGCACTATCTCATCCTCTGATACTTTGAATATAAACATCTACATCCAAACACAATCCCTAGTTTGCTGCTTACTCAAATTTTTTTTGCCCCATCCTAATATTTTGCCTTTAAACACTAGATTTCCACAGACACTTTCCATCATTGACTGTGCCAGTTCAGGCACTGTAGGAGAGTTATGAGGTCCACCTTAAGGGGAAAGAAGCCAAAGACAAATTTGAAGTGGAAACTCCTAGACCAAAAGGACCGGAGCCCTGAAATAGGGAGTAGGCTGGACTGTTGGGACACACACGGCTGGCCTGAAGGTTGAGGAGATCAGACCAAAAGGACCACATCTAGCTGGCCACTCATCATGCTGTGTCCCTTCTCCTTCTCAGCCATGCAATTATTTCCTCTCATTATCTTTGCTTCTAGGCTATTTAAACACCTCGAGAATGACCAATTTCATACTTGGTTCTGAACAAGACAGTAAATCTGCTTTGTAGACTCACAGCAAATCCTGCGTCCTCCTGCATCATCTGGGCGGTCTCCCAGCCCCAGGTGGTAGATGCTTTGAGCTCTTGCCTCTGGATCAGGGATGCAGTGAATCCTCCATGGCCAGTCTCTGAAAGACAGCCAGGGATCATAGTCGCTGGCTTCTTTTCTCCTTTCCCTTTTTTTTTTTCCTACTTTGTTGAATGTTACCACAGAGCACCTGATACTTAATTAGTATTAGATTAAGTGTATATCGATGATGTGACCTTACCACTATTTAATATCTGACACAGATGCCAGCAAAAGTTAGAACCAAGGAAGTATTTCGAAAGAATTAAAAGGACATGTACTCCAGTTCTTAAGTACAAAGTAGTGATCATTCTGTTTAAGCTGTCCATCATGAAATGGCAATGTTCCCAGAGTATTTGAGCTCAAAGGGATCTGAGAGACCACCAGGTTCGACTTCATCATTATACCGGAGGAAACTGAGCCCCAGAGGGGGTTCAGTTCATGATTCCGAAGTGGGTAATTGGAAGACAGATTCATTCAATTCTCTTTAATCTTCTACCTCCCCCTCCGTGGCCCCCAGTTCTTCTGCTCTTACAATGTATTTGCTTTAGATTGTATTTTTTCTTCTCTTTCTGTTACCACATTTTCACCCTCGTTCCAGTATACATCCACATTTGTATATTTATTATATTTCAAAGTATAGACCAAAAATATTTCCAGAATTGATTTCTTGTTGTCTAGCAAATTATAAATAGTGAACTACTTCATTTTTTTCTACTTTCCTTTCTCCATGGAAGGTAAATTGAATGTTACTGCTTACTGAACCAAACTGTATTATGTATTATGGGTATGCTACTATCATGATGATTGTTCACTTTCTTTTTAAAAAAATTAATGAGGGATTATTATAATCAAAATTTAGAATGTTAATTTTTTAAGGAATGTCTTTTAACTATTGTAGCACTTGCCTTAATATTACATGTGGATTTGTGTTCTTTCTATTTTCTCAGGCTGTCCTTTGTTAAGTGGAATGTTCAAGGTACTGCTGGATTTATCAGGTGTATTTAAAGGCATGTATAAATATTCATCATTACTTTACCTATTTAGAATAAAGGAGCCATCAGATCCTATTTTCCTGGTATATTATACAAGTCTTCAGGCATATGGTTTAAAGTTTAAGTTGTGTCAGATGGAAAAGATTTAGGAAGTGAACTAATTTCAGCGAGAATGGAAAATGTGTTGCCTAATAAAAATGATATAAACATATTTGGAGTTAGACTGTCAGTTTGTGTTTTGATCTCTGGCAGTGGTACCAAGGTTGATTTGTGATGGTGTTTGTCTCCTACCACAATGACAATGTAAATTAGAATCATACCTTCAGCATTCCTAATTTCCTTCTGTGACACTTTCTGGATTGTTTTCTTTGATGAAATTGCTATTGCCCTATGTCCTTTAATGCCTGCTCCTTTCACATATACACCATCATAAGGAAAGATTTGTTTGTTTGTTTTATCAGAGCCAAGGTTGTTTTCTTTTCCAAAGAATGATTTATCCTCTCTGCTAGTGGCACTCTGTACTGATTGTATCTTATAACCACCCAGCCAGAATCTCCTACATAGTCTGAAAACAACAAAACTATATTTATAATGCCCGAATATCATCATTACAACATTGTGTATCACAGTATCCTAATTTGTAAGGGAGCATATTTAGCATAGCAAAAGGATTCAAGTTCAAGATCTGTGCACACTTAATCTTATTTATTTATTTACAGACAGAATTTTACTATGTCCGCCCTCAGTAGAGTGCTATGATGTCACAGCTCACAGTAACCTCAAACTCTTGGGCTTAAGTGATTCTCTTGCCTCAGCCTCCCAAGTAGCTGGGACTACAGGCGCCCGCTACAACACCCAGGTATATTTTTGTTGCAGTTGTCATTGCTGTTTAGCTGGTCCGGGCTGGGTTCGAACCTGCCAGCCTTGGTGTATGACCAGTAGTTAACAAAATATGGTCACATCTATTGTGTGTGTGTGTGTGTGTGTGTGTGTGTGTGTGTATCTGGAATTTATGGTCTTTTCATCATCACAGAAGTTCACATAATTCGTTGTCTGAGAGATAGACCAGATTTCCAATACTGAATCTGGATGTAATTATTAAATTTGTTAAAATGAGATTTTACCTGTATTTACTCAATAAAGTTAAACAAAATCTTAGTGGGCAACAATTATTTCCCATTTTCTATGTAACTAACAGAATATTTTGTCTCTATTTACTTCCTAGGAAATAGATCTTGAAATGTTGGAAAGAAAGAGATGAAAATTTTTTCTATTTTGGATTTTGTAGCATAAATTTTACTTCATACTCTTGGTTTTTTTTTTTAGACTTACTTTTAAAAATTCCAGATTGTTATGCGGCTATAGATGTTTTGGTTACATGAATTGCTTTTGTACAGTTTGAGTCAAAGTTATAAGTGTGCATTGTATCCTAATTTGCCCCTCCCCTGCAGCCCCCTCTCACCTGCTTGCTTTCCATTGAGTTTTACTACCAAATGTGCACGTGGGTGGTGATTGATTAGTTCCAGTAGAATAGTGGGTACATGTAGTTTTTCCATTCTTGTGAAAAATGGTCACAAAAAATGGTTTCCAGTTCCATTCAGGTTGTTAGAAAGATTAATTAGTTCACTATTTTTTTTAAAGGGCAGGGTAGGACTCCGTGTTACACATATGTCACATTTAATTGATCCACTCATGTCTTGGTAGGTACTTGGGTTGGTTCCAGATCTTTGCAATTGTGAATTATGCTGCAATAAACATTTGAGTGCACATGTCTTTTTGATAAAATTAATTTTTTCTTTGGGTGAATGCTCAATAATGTGATTGTTGAGGTTGGGATCAAATGGTAGGTCTACTTTAAATTCTTTGGGGTATCTCCATTCGACTTTCCATAAAGGTTAAACTAGTTTTTATTTCCACCAAGAATGTATAAGTGTTCCTTTCTCTCCACATGTATGCTAGCATCGGTTGTTTTGGGATTTTCTGATAAAAGCCATTCTCAGTAGAGTTAGGTGATACCTCATGATGGCTGATTTGTAGCTTCCTGATGATTGAAGACCATGAGCATTTTTTCATATGTTTATTGCATTGTCTGTCTTCTTTCGAAGAGCTTCTAGTCATGTCTTTCACCCACTTTTCTATAGTGTTGCTTGATTTGTTTTCTTTCTGATTTGCTTGTGTTCTTTATAGGTTCTGGTTATCAGCCTCTCATCAGATGTATAGCGTGCAAATATTTCTTCCATTCTGTAGGTTGTCTGTTCTTTACTGACGGTTTCTTTGGCTGTGTAAAACCTTTTTAATTAAGTCCCATTTATTAATTTTTGTTGTTGCTGTGATTGCCTTTGGGGTCTTCTTCATAAATTCTTTACCTAGGCTGATGTCCATAAGAGTTTCTCCAGGACTTTCTGCTACAATTCTTATAGTTTCATGCCTTAAGTTATCAATCATAGATTAATTTTTGTGAGTAGTGTAAAGTGTGGATCCTGTTCCAATCTTCTACAGGTGACTATCTGGTTTTTTAAGCATTGTTTATTGAGTAGACATTCTTTTGTCTAGTATTTATTGTCCACTTTGTCAAAGGCCCGATAGCGACATGAGGATGGATTTATATCTGGGTTCTCTTTTCTTATCTATTGGTCTATGTCTCTGTTCTTGTGCCAGGATCATGCTGTTTTGGTTACTATAGCCTTGTAGTATAGCTTGAGTCATCTCCAACAGAAACAGAAACATTTACTTATTTATTTTGATCCTTTTCTTAGTGATAACAAAGGCTTTCCTCATTCTGGTAATGTATCCCCAGTGCTATGAAAGATAAAAGAAAACAGGGGCTATGTCACATAAAATAATCTCAAACAAAAGAATATGTAAGTCATTGGAATGAATGTCAGTTGGAAATCACTATGTCTCTATCGAAACACCAGAAAACAAACTCGAGAAGGATCCTACAAATAAATATCTTACTCAACTCTACAATTAAATTAAAAAAAATTTTTTCCCCTGGAATTGCTGGAACTCAGTGTAGAAATAAAATATTAATGAACCACCATGATGTTTGAAACATAATTTACTTCATTAAGACATAATGGGAATATAAGGTAACTCTAAGGTAAATATTTTCATGTGAACATCTTTATATTAAATTAAATTTGGCATAGCTATTTGAATATAAAAAACTCAACTTAAAAATAAGGAACTTTTCCCCTTGTAAACTATGACCTTAGAATTTGCTTATTCTAAAATAATTACTTCATAAAACAAAATGATAGGCATAAAAACTGTACTCAAGAAAAAGCTTTCTTGACCAATCCTTAGAAATATTAGCAAAGAAACACTGCTAATAATAAGAAGGTGATTTCCTATAACTGTCTTTGGAATGTCCTACATTACACTGTTAGATTTTAAGACACCCAGCTCTTCAGAAATGGAAGTGGTGCTGTGCCAAGCTGTACGGCAGAGTGCCAGTCGCGTGGACAGTGGCGAGCCCTGTGTAGGTTCTGGTCACCACACAATGCTGCTAAAATGGACACTCTGGCATTAAGCTCATTTCTAATCATTCCTCATAATCAAAGGTTAATGGAACTCCTTTGGGTAAAAATATAAACGTTGAAAACTGTATGGTCATATATACAAAACAAAAGACAATTTTGAACACGAGAAGCCACAAAAGGGCAGAGTAAGTAAATGTCTTCGTTTTAAATATCCATCTGCAGTTGATGTTTTATGAATTACTGGCATGAACAGATGGCCCAGCTTGCTCATATTTTTTTCTTAAATTTTTTAACCTTGAATACATTTTCTTATGGACTTTGAAAGACACATTTGAAATTGTGTTTTCACACACACACACACAGAGCTTGGAATGTGATCAGTGAACTAAAATCCATCCCAAGGAAGTTATTTCTTTTGCTAAGACATGTTTTACATTCAGTAACTTTCCCCACACCACTTCCTCTTAAAAGGGGTCATGTTCCCCGGCCACGCCAGCTTAGACTCACACAGGTGGTCATATCAAGAACATAAAATTTTATTTCTTAGGCTCCTGTCCCTCCTTCACATCACAGGATCCTGAACTATTTCAAACCCTTTCTTCTCTGTCCCTGAGTACCCCTATGTGTTAGGTCTTCAGTATACCTTGGTAGTTAATAGCTATTGAGCAATTTGCAAAACTGCAGAAGTGCCCAGCCTTGTCCTCTTGTGCCACATTTGAACAGCCTGCGGACACGTGTTGTCTACGCCTGCTGGGTCCATTTGCTTCCACAGGTGTGTGTGCTGCTGAGTCACTAGAGCCCTGAGGGGCTGGCGTGTGTCTGGTGGCCTTCAAATGGTCACGCTGCTTTGGGCCTTGAGTCAGAGGCAAGAGAACGCCTCATTGTGTGTCTTTGGTTGTGCTTCACCGATGGTGCAGCCTTATGTTGTAGTGTCTTGCAGCAATTTCAATAAAGACACACACACGCTGAACTAGCTGATGGGAAGCAGATGGAGCCCTCAGTTTTGTGGGAGGTGTGAACAGGTTTAGGAGAACCCGCAAGAGAGGGAAGGCCTCTAGGGACTGTAAGAGCAGGGGGTGAAGGGGCAGGTGGAGAGTTACCCGAGTCTGTGGCTGTGGGAGAGGGGAGGAGCTGGGGCATGGGAGAATGTAGCCTCTGCCAAGTCCATGGCCAAAGGGGGAGGAAGCAAGTGGCGCACATACCCAACCTCACTCCACTTTCTCCCTCTGACCTGCTAGTGTCCTCTCCTTTGGCCTCATCAATTAGAAGCCAGAGGGTGGGGGAATAGGGCAAAGGAAGGCAGACAGGTCTGCAGGGCCAGAAAGAGTGTTCAGCACACACCCTCGCTTCTCCCCTCTTCTTTCCTAGATGTTCCTGATGTGGGTCCCAGGAGTTGGCAGGGGGTGGGGTGGAAATCTGCAAAGCAGACACCTGGCCATATGTGATCATCCTTTCCACTCTGGGACAATGGCACATTGTAACTGTGGTACTTGAGTCCTTGTCCAGAAGGCCAGGCACTCATGCAAATACACTTCTGCTGTGTTGACCCAGGCAGTTTACCAGATCTGTTCAGACACCCTTGTGTTGGCCTAAGTGGGGTAGGTGCACCGTGGGGGCAAATCTCAAAGTCTCAGTGGCTTAGCCTGACCTAAAGTACTGCTTGCTTACTTCCAGTCCAACATGAGTCAAATGTTTTTCTTCGTCTTGGAGACAGACCCTCTTGAACACAGGTCTCCAGGGTTACCATGAGGGAGAGGGGAGAGAGAGAGGGGGGGGCGTCACATTAGATGGTTTTATGAGCAGCCCTGGTGTGGCTAAGGCCTGGTCCTCATCTTATTGACCACTTAGTCACGTTGCTCCAAGCTGACTGCAAAGGAAGGCAGGACCATCTCGGTTCTGTGCCCGAATCCCAGCAATGAACATAGCTTAGAGTGAACTGGGCCTTCTTACCTCATGTTCACTGAATGGAATGCTGGGCTGTGTGATTGCTCATATCAGCTAAGTTCTGTTGTCCTAGAAATTTCCTGCATACTCTGGAAAACTTGAACGTTTAACTGGTTACTCTAGATATGCTACTTTAATTATCTCTGAAATTCCTTATTTGGAAGAATCAAAGGGAGATCTTTTTTTTTTTCTGAGTGGGCTAAGGTGATAAGCAGGTAGATTTATGTTGTTATTAAATACTTCTGGCCCTTTAAAATATTCCCCCAATTTTTAATGCTTTAATCGAGTGATTAATTTGCTTCCTAATAAAATGTCCATGCCTATTTAAAGATGCTCATGAAAGCAGAGCTTTTGAAAATACCATTCCTTAAGGTTGGAACAAATAAGGAATCGTATTGTGGTAAGCGATTTATAGGGTGAATTGATTTAATGTCAGTGTTCATTAGGATCTTAACTCTGTCCCACTGCAAATTTTGAAGTATCTGAAGAAGAAATTTTGAAGTATTTGCAAAGGCGTACACAGGACCAAGACTGGAGAAAGGATATATCGTTTAGATTTTCTTGCCCTAGAGAATTTAGGACCACTATCTAATGATGACTGTTTTTCTATCATGCCTAGTAAGCAGGTAGTTCTTATTTGTAAAATGTCTACCCAGGGCATAAAGAAGTAGCTACTGTAACAGTAAGAAGTATCAAGTGTCAAGCTTTGCAGTTAAGAACTTGAGCTTAATTCCAGATGCAAAGTATTATAACAACTTGGAATAAGGTACAAAATAATTCATGTGTTAAAAATTTAAAATTGGTTTATCTGCCAACATTTTCTAGTAAATGACTTGGACGTTAATTAGCGGCATTTATATGATACATTCTTAACATGTGTGTTCATGCAATTGGTTAATGCTTTGCAAATCAGAAAATGATTTCTCTTAATACTTGATTTTCCTTCCTTTTTTTATATGGCAAGTGGTCCCTGCCCCTTTCACCCATCACCCGAACTTAAAACCATCCATGGTTCTAAGACAGTGAAGGGTCCTTTTTTCCTTCACTGACAGGTGCTCCTTGACTGCTCTAGGTTATGATCTTTAGCGACCACAGAACCTGTGAGTTGGAGTAATGTTATTCAAGAAACCCACACTAAAAAATATGCCAGTTGAGGGATTTGTCCAAATCCTTTACAATAAACACGTATTCTGATTGCTCAGTAAGTATTTGCAAGCAAGTTACGTTCACCAGTCCAAATGAGGAAATTCTCATTATCTTGACTCAATATCAGCAGATTTCAGGGGCCACATATCTCTGGAGCCCAGAGCTCAGTTCAGACGTCAGATGGTCAGAAACAGGCCACCAGGAATGTGTTGCCTTTCAGCCCGATGTGATGTGGCGCAGTTATTGGGCTCCACTAAGGTGAGGCTGCAAATCCTTAGAGCCTGTGGTGTAAACTCCTCTTCACCAACACTGACTGCCAAGAAGCCTCAGATCCCAGGCATCATAATAATGAAAATCTAATCAAGCAGTAAGCATCTGGCCAGGCTGGCCTTCCTGGCACTACGGTAACCGTGTCCTCATGTTTCTAGAAAAAACAATGTCAGTCTAATCAGATGCGAGAAAAAATGTCTGCCAGAAATTTAGAAATGATTAAGAGGTGGTTAGAAATATGGATTTGCATCTTCTATGTTAATTAGGAGTCTTGCCCCAAGTGTGCCATTGGGTTCATGATATAAACTAATGATAAAAACTTAGTTTTTATCTTCATATTTTTATTTATTTTTTATTTATTTTTTGAGACAAAGTCTCATTATGTCACCCCCCTCCACCCCAGAGTGCTGTTGCATCACAGCTCACAGCAACCTCAAACTCTTAGGCTTAAGTGATTCTCTTGCCTTAGCCTCCCAAGTAGCTGGGACTACAGGCTCCTGCCACAATGCCCGGCTGTTTTTTTGTTGTAGTTGTCATTGTTGTGTAGCAGGCCCAGGCCAGGTTTGAACCTGCCAGCCCTGGTGTTTGTAGCCAGCACCCTAACCACTGAGCACAGGTGCTGAGCCTATCTTGAGATTTTAATTGCCCCAAATTGATGACTGCATTTCTAAGAATTCTGGCTGCCTTGCATTTTAATTTAATGCTGCAACCAAGATGAAAGGAGCCTGAGGATGCTCCACTAGCTCTAACCTCCCTGCAGGTGCCACTTACAGGATCAGATGTCATGTGCCTGGGGACGGCCCTTCTCCGTGGGAAATAGGCCACAACTCCAGTTTTGACTCCTTGAAGTAATGGTCCATTGTGTGTTTGTATGTTTGTATATATACATATGAGTATGTATGTGTATGTGTGATGTATATATGTATGTACATTATGTAATAGTACTATTCCATTGCATGTATGTGTGTATACATATGTGTATGTATGTGTATATGTGTATATATACACACACACATATATATTATCCCACATTTTCTTTATCAAATGACCCATTCTTGGACACGTAGGTTGATTCGCTACCTTTGCCAATGTGAATAGTGCTATGATAAGTATCTTTTCGATGTTGAGATAGAAAAGCAAGATGGTCATTGGGCACAGAGACAAGGGCATTTGGTGGACTTTTAAAATTTGCCTAGCTCTTCTTGTCCTTAAAATATTGCCCTTAAATATTACTTGCTCCTGCTGCACTTTTAAACTAATAAACCTGCAGACCACATGCATGATGAGCACAGGTGTTTCCGATGATGACTAACGGGGATCCTGAAGCTTGCACAGAGGGTGGCATGGCAGGGCCGCCTTCCATTGTGCCTGTGCAGGCACCTATGGCAGTTCCCTCCTTGGAGGAACTTCTCCTTTTCTCCAGACTCATGCTCTGTGCATGCTTATGTGTGTGGGGGAAGAGGAGGCAATGGGTTCAAGGCTTCACAGGCAAGGCACGATGCTCAGGTGCGAGGGTCCAGATGTTTCGGTTAGGGGATCACGATTGACATTAGGCAGTGTGCAGTGGGAGACTCAGGGTCGGGGCATCAAAGCCAAATCCTCTGTGACTAAATCCAACCCTCCTGCTTCTGAACCTTTAGACAAATTTCTTAAATTCTCTGTCTCCTGATTTCTAGAAGGAAAATGAGAGTACCAGTAGGTACTAGATGAGGATAATAATGGTATCAATGAGTCACAGCCCACATTGTGCCTAGAACAGGCAGAGTACAAGTGCTTGTAAGAGTCAGCATTGTCAGGATAGCCATGAGAGCACAGCTATGAGAACAGTGATCGCAGGGCTGACGTGGTGGTCAGGAGAAAGTCTGCCTGCTTCACAATGGGCACTTTTGTTTTATTGGGCGTAAAAGCTTTAGCCTGGCCTTTGGACCTCTGAGTGGAGACTGTCCCCAGGTCGCCACAGCACCGTCAGCTTCAGTTGGGCACAGTAGCTTCGTTGGCATAACAGGTACTTGTAACTTATGCCTTCTGTATTTAGAAGAACCTGACTTTATTTAGGAGTTCACTCTAACGACACTTCTTCACCTTCTGTCACCCCTGAATCTAAAGTAAGCACCGGTTTACAACTACCTGATCATATTCTTTTAAACCTGTGTATGGTGGTTATTACTGTTTTATGTGTTCTGGTGTGTTTCATTCATTCATTTACTTATTCATTTGACCAATACATCCTGCCTTCCTACCACGTGCCCCCTTGTTACTGGAGACACAGGGATGAATGAAACACGGGAAAGTTGTGGTTCTCATGTTCCCTGTAGCCCAACGGGCAAGGCAGATCAAAAATAAATGAAGTAAGTACATACTAAATACCAGGTCTAACAATTAAGTTCATCGTCTGATCCTAGAAAAAGTGCAACACACTTCATTGCCGATTATCACTACGGTCACCTTTGAAGAACTCCCCTTGGGAAGCTGTGCACCCATGCCAGTGCCTAGTCTACATCCTTCACAGCAATTTTGGGACTCTTTTTTTGAATGGGTGTCATCATATAGTACAGAGAAACATGCAACAGCAGTAATGAACATGATTCAGCCAGGTACTGCCACCTGTCAACATGAACCCAACTCTGAGACCCTTGAACATCAAGGCTATGAAACCTTACCGAACTGTTTGCACAGTGCAGCCAACATAAGTGCACGGTGGCAAGTTTGCAGACTTAATGATCAGGTCTCATATGATGACAGCTCTGATGGCCGTCTCAGAAAAAGAGTTCCAAAATTGCTTTGAAGAGCGGACCTGCACTCAGAGGTCCAAAGGCCAGGCGGTGGCTCGGTGCATGGCTTCCCAGGGGGAGTCTTCCAGTGTGACCGCAGTGATGCTCGGCAGGGAGATAAAGAGCACTTTTTCTAGGATGAATTTGCGAACTTAGTTGTCCGACCTTGTCCAGTGTTAGAGGAGTGCTGGGCTGCAGTGGAGTAGGAGGGTTGGCAGTCCTATGTAATTAGTTGAGGAAAAGCCTCACTGGTGAGTCACGGTGAGGCAGAGATCTGGAGGGCGTGGTACATGTGGAAATCTGGAGGAGGGGTGCTCTTAAGTATGAGGAATGGCAGGTGCAAAGGCCCCGAAGTGCAAAGTGTACTTGTAGCGTTCATGTAATCGTAAGGAAGTCCACGTAGCAGGACCAAAATGGATAAGGGTAGCTTTTGCCCCATAACAAACCACCCCAAACTCGGTGCTTTAAGACAACCATTATTTAACTAGCTCAGTAACCTGCTAGTGAGTTGGCTTGGCTTAGCTGGGCAGTTCTGCTGGTCTTGACTGGCTCACACTTGTGCCCCTGGCAGCTGCCAGGAAGCTGCAGGCTGGTTGGCCTTGGGGACCTCAAGTAAGGTGTCTTATCTCTGGTCCACGTTGGTGTCTCAACCTTGGATAGGTCATCCCAGGCTTATTCACGTGCTTATTCAATGTTTCTGCCACATTCTATTGGTCAGAGCCAGTCTCACACTCCATCCTAGATTCAAGGTGGTAGAGAGATAGACTCTGAATCTTATGAGGCCATTTTGGCCCTCTACCTAAGGGAAAGTGGCAGGATACAAAGTCAGGATGTAGCAGATCCTTGTATGTTGTAAATGTTAAGTTTACACTTTGTTTATAATGTCAGTTGGTAATGAAATTTGGAAAACCACCTCAGGGTTTGAGGTGGAGCTTCAGTGTCATATGACAATAGTTGAAGGGCATCTCTCTGGCTCCTCCCTGGAGAACAGACCTCAGAGGTCCAGTGGAAGGTGGCGACCCGGGCGAGGGGGCTGTGCAGTCACCTACGGGGACCTGGAGGTGGCATGAGCTGTGGTGGCAGTGGTGAAGGTGGTGAGCAGTGACCACATTTCAGGTCTCTGAGCATCGACTCCCTTCCCATTCATTGCTCTCTCTGTCACCTTGAGTGAAAGCTTCTGGTGGGCACGAATGATTTTGTTTTCCAAAGTGTTCTCAACCCTAGAACCATGGCTGGCACGTTGCAGATATTAAATTCATTTTTGTTCAATGAATGAGTGGATGAATCTGTGAGATTTAAAATTTGCGGAAACCACCTAGAGCTCCATTCTTGAGAAACCCCTTAGGAGACCGCTGGCTTCTGCACGGATGCGGCCTTCACGTGCTGTCCTCCGGCCATCTGCTGGGATGGGGGCGTCTGTGAGTTGGGCACTTAGTAACATATGTAGGGACATAAAGCCTAGGGAAATCCATTTGGGAAGGGTTACTTAGCAATGCATCTGGAGTGAGTTCTTTTTACTTCATTGCATTCTGCATTGTTTATTTGAATCTGTGGGTTGAGTTTTTATTACTATAAATAGAAGTAATAAAACATAGAATCTTGAGTTTTTTGCCTTAAAGGAATAATTGGTAAAATAAACTTAGAAACTGAAGCTTCTTAAATGGTATTGTCAGCAAGTCAGTAGACATAATTGTTTTGTTGGCTGATAGGACCTCAGCATCCCAACATATCCACTGCTCACGAATAAGTGTTCTTTAATATTTTAAAACCTCAAGGCTTCCCATTATCATGACTCTGGGGCTATGGAAGAATTAAAATAATTTTTTTTTTTTTTTTTTGCTAAATCCTTCGTAGCATGTCAGGGTTGCCCCTGCGGTGTGATGTCTCCTCACCTGGTATCTGAGAGGACCGTCTTCCCAGCCCTGCTCCAGAAATCAGCCCTGCCGATAGCTCAGGCTTTTGTTCCTCAGTTGTAGCTCTTGACCCTGATCTTTAAGCTTCTCTCTCTATCGAGTTATTTCCTAGAGTCATTATATAGAGTTGTATAGTCTCCCATGCCCTCATTCTAAGAAATGAGACAGCAAAAGCCTAGGAGACAATTCTTCCCTTGACCCTGAATTACGAACTGGTAAAATTTTCTTTTCCAGCCACACGTCTTTAGAGTATTGTCCACCCTTCACTGTTTCTGCCTCTTCACTTCCCTGCCTCTCCTTAGTCCCCTCCGGGCTGACTTATTTCTCCAGTGCTTTCCTGGAACTCCTGTTGTTCAAGCCAAGCATGACCCGCAAGAGGGGCCGTTGAGACCCCATGAGCTCAACTCAAAGTGCCCCTTCTTTTCTTGCTGTCTGGGTAACTCCCTGCCGGGCTGCTGTTGGCTCTCTGACTGCGCCATTGTTTTTGTAGCACCCTGGTTCCTCCTCTCTTGAATTTGGAAGTTTGTTCATGCTCATAAGCCGACCTTCCCACTCCACGACAGCCCCTCTTGCCGCATGGTGGCATTTCAAGCTGAATGTGTCTGAAACCTTCTCCCATCTCAGCGCATCGCACCTCTGCTCACTTGGCTTCTTGAGCTGCCATCTGCTCCAAGTCATCACCACCTCTTGTCTGAACCAGTGGGACGATCCTCAAAGTCAGCGGTTCTCAACCTTCCTAATGCCGCAACCGTTTAATACAGTTCCCGGGGGTCACGACCCACAGGTTGAGAACTGCTGCCCTCAGTGGATTTTCTGTTTCTGCCCTGCTCAGATCCAGTCTCCACAGAGCAGTGAAGGGAACATTGCCTCCTGGGTGGCTGGTCCCCCGGCGAGCTTGGGAGGAAGCTTCACACACCTAGGGCCAGGCCTGCTTCTCTGAGTGCATTTCAGGTCACTGTCCTTTCACCTGGGCACCTCTCCCCTTCCCTCCCTCCCCCCGGAGTTCTACAAGTGCTTCAGAATTGCACAGGGCTCAATGTGCAGCCCTTTGCTGGGTACACCTGTCCCCTGCTTCTCTCTTAATGAATTCTCCCCATTCCCTCGGCTCTCAGGATTGATCGAAGAGGTTTCCCTGAACTCCCAAACTTAGATGTTTCCTTGCTTAAGAGCAGCCTGTGCTTTCTCGGAGCAGAGGTTGGGATCTGTGGCAGCACCTTCTCTGTGCCACCTGTGGCCTCATGCCTGCACCGGCCACTAGTCTCAGCCCCACAAGAGCAGGAATGTCCCTGTCTTTTCACAAACGCATGACCAGCAGCAACAGAAAAGTGAGCGCTGAGTTCCTGGAGGGCGAACGAGTGTGTTTTATGTCCTAGTTTGTTTTGGAAGACCAGGGAATTTAAAGAAAACAGCCACCAACTTCTGTGGGGCTGCTCCTTCCTGTGGGGCCTTGCTGTAGGCCCAAGTTCAAGTATTTCTTTGCAAAGCATTACCTATGTGCGTGTTGATTTGGGTTTTTTTGTTTGTTGTTAGTTTCGTTTTTTCCAGATGTCTAAGTGAAAGTTCAGGTGTGCAAAAAGCTAGTCCTTAAGCATGTCTGCCCACATGAGTCAATTTAAGAAAAGTTTGTACCATTTTATCAGATGGCTTTAAAAGGTTAGTGAATAAACATGCTGAATGGGTAGATAGGAGTAAATAATTCATAGCATCCCAAATGAACCATATTATAGTGCAGCTAATTCAGTCATAATTTATTTATCTCTATATTGAAGAAAATCAATTTGAGAGATTTCCAGCGAAATCCTGGTGCTTATCTAGTCCCCCTCCTCTGTTTGTTAAGTTAGGTGGTTGTTTTCAGGCAGAGCAGCTGCAAAATCCATCCATCTTCTTGCTCCTATTACTAATCCTCTGGGAAGATCCCTGCCACAGTTGCCACTGATGTTCACTCTTCCCCTTGAACTCTTGTCCTTGTGTTCAGAAATATTCTTAGCTCCTCTCCTTGTCTTACCCTGCATGGTCTGGAGGGATGTTTCAGGAAAAGCAACCCCTATTATAAAGATATCGTTTGTTCATTTCCCCCAAATCTCGTTTTTTAACCATTTGTCCATAAAGTTAGATATGTTTTGCACCTGTTCTTCATTGCATGGTATTATAGCTTTGAATTCTTTCCAGATATTCCAAAATGTGATACCATCACGCACAGGTTTTTTTGTTTTTTGTTTTTTCATTTTAAATCCCAGGAGCTGAAGGTTAATTTTTCTGACGTCACCATAGGATCTTTTTACTCTGTCAAAGTAGACAAAGTGAAACCAGTAGCACAGAGTTTTCTTTTTTAAGAAGTTCATATGGTAGCAGAAACTATTTTCTAAATCACCTATAATAACAGTTCTCAGCACTTTGAGGGTGTGGGTGACACTGACCGGAAGTATTTGAGATAGTCAGAGCTGTTTGATGGAATCACAGGCCTGGGAAACTGGGCAGAGTCAGCTCCTTGATAGATAGACCACCAGTGTGGGCGTGGGGCAGTGAGTGCTGTCTGTTTGCTGGCGAGGGAGAATCCTTCCAGCCCTGGCGCTGACGTGTGGTCAGTTTGATCTCATCAAGATAGAGTCAACTATCTCGGTTATAGAGAGTTACACAGACACACAGACAAACAGCCTTGTGTGACTGAAATGCTTCATTTGAGGATGTGAACTTTAAGAGTATCATTCATTGACACTGTCAACAGCCAGAAGATGATTTTCTTTATTGCCTACTATCTATTTTGTAGTGGTCATTAATACATGCATTCATGTTCCAAAGGCTAGAATCTTGCCATTAAACTTTTGCCATCTTACTCCTAAAAATTCTCTACCTCACAAAATATACATCAACCTGTCCTTATAAGAATGTTCAATGCCCGCAGAGGCATATGAAAGAACTGTCTAAACAGAGTGACTTTTATTGAAATTTTCCCAAGAAAAGATAAGAATGTAAAAAATAAATGAGCTACAAGTGCAAATTTTTATATATATATAAACTTTCACATAAATTTTCATATCAATTTATATGCATATATAAATTTTTATATAAATCTTTATATTCCTTTCCTCTTATCCAATACATTAAAAATACTGGATGTCTGCTAAGATGTAGGCTTTCTGAATATGCTTCTCTAAGAAGAGAGAGTCTCCTTGCATGCTGTAGTTCCTGTCTCTTCTTCCATCCTCTAGGGCTTTTGATTCAGGTTTATTGATTTATTGTTCTTTTCCCATAAATGATGAGGTTGTCACTAAGGGCCACTAGGTAGTGTTCCTCAGCTGAAGAGGAAGCCAGAACCCCAGATAGGAGATTGAGAGACATACAGGAGATGGAACCAAATGCACATCTAACTCCAGTGTCATGAAGGAAATTGACGCAGTAAGGAATCAGAGAGCCCTCATTACGAAATAGTGGTTTAAAGTAGACTCACAAATTTGGTCTTCAGAAGTAGAGTGGTTAAATATTTCTTTAAATTTCATTTTATTCTTCTTGCAAAGTGCATTTACAGAGTTCCACGTCAGCTTCTGTTAAACATGTTACTGCAGAGTAATAACGATTCGTAATCTTATTCCTAAACCTGGCTGAGGGCAAGGCATTTTTTTCACTGTAAAAGGATGAAACACCCATAGCAACATGAGACACGACATGAAGTTAAATGCTGTGAATACATACTATCAGGTAGAAAACCTGAAATAAATTGTTTTTAATTCCACATCACAGGTTTTTAATTCTTTAAATGACAATCCAAATAAAGAAAATTTGATCAATGGAAAAATATGAGAAGAAATATGAAATGTTATATTTCATATTTATAAGTATGGCAGCCATTTGTACTTGAGTATAAAAGTAAAACTTCTAAGAGTGTCAACCCTTGTCATGCAGACCAGTAGATCTACTGTTTGGGCCATGTAACAATTCTGGACAAAAGATTACTATTGTACCAGGAGTAGTGTTGCTTTCAGGGAGACAAGCTGGAAGTAAGAAGAAACATTTCGGGCATGTTGGCAATTAATCCACAAACATAAATAATCACTGCAAAAACCAAACACAAAGAATTTCCAATTTTAGATACCTGCATTTTCTTGTTGTGTAATCTCAGTTTTCATCTGAAAACCAAGGTTTCTATCACTTTTAATTCTGGCATTGTAAACTAGCTCTGTGAAAAAGTAAGATAATGGCCTTCCATTGAAAATAAAAATACTCTCTTAATATAAAACCTTGGAATTAGGAGTGTGGATTTTATTGTTAACAGTTTCTCAAAGACATGGTGATATTAACAATAGCTAAGATACGTAATCAACCTAAATGTCTATCAACAGATGAATGTATAAAGAAAATTTGGTATATATATTCCATGGAATACTATTTAGCCACGAAGAAGAATGAAATCCTGTCATTTCCAGCAACACGGCTGGGACCAAAGACCATTATGTTACACTAAATAAGCCAGGCACAAAAAGACAAGTATCATATGTTGCCACTTATATGTAGGAGTTTAAAAAATTGATCTCATGGAGACAGAGGGTACAATGATAGTTACCAGAGACTAGAAGGGTGTGGGGAAGGGATGGTGGAGGAGACGCAGAGAGGGTGGTTAGCAGATATGTACTGTTAGATAGAAGGAGTAAGTTCTAGTGTTCAGTAGCACAGTAAGGTGATGATAATCAATGACAATATATTGTATATTTCCAAATAGCTAGAAGCAAAGAATTAAAATGTTTCCAAAACAAAGAAATGATCAGTGTTGGAGGTGATAGATAACCTAAATGCCCTGATTGGATCATTACACATGGGGTGCTTCAGTCAAAATAGCATGCTCACTATAGACATGTATTACATCTTAAAAGGGTATTATGGTGCCGAGATTCACTCAAAATTATCCCCTATTTATAGTCTCATTACAATACATGTATTTTGTCTAATAAGGGAAGGTCACTTTGATCCGGTAAGACTATCTGAAATCCTATCTTTTTTAAAGTTAAGCAGTAACAACATTGAGTTTCTTCAGTTGGTTCAGAAATATTCTTCCAAATTTTAGTCATACTTTTCTTTTGATCACTAGTCAACATTAATTATGGAAGTTGTGTAGAAATAGTGAACTATACAGTACATAGAGATTACTTCCTTTGGAGTGGAAACCTCCCCTACTCTCCAGTGCTAAACGAATATTGCCAGTCTCGTGTATAGAGAGCTTTCTGTAGATCATGGTAGCTACCAATGATTTTCAGGAAAAGTAATGTATCTACTGGAGCCAATTTTATTTTAAAAACAGTGTGTATCATGTATTGCTGAATCTTCAGTTGGCCAGTGGTGTTGGCCAAGCATGAGCAAGTTCCTATCATGAGCACCATAAAAGTTATTTTCTCTGGTTGTGACATTCTTTTATTTAGTAGCTCCTAATATGATGCAAATTAGATGGTTGGACCTCAAGGAATACACTATTACTTCATAGGCTGAATATTAGAAACATAAATTCATATCATTTTCTGAATGGGCTATTACTAATTATAATGTAGAGATCTGTAACTGTTACTGTGCTGATCACAAATTAGCTGTGTGACCTTAGGTAAGTGATCTAACCTTTGTCCTCAGTTTCCATAAAATGGGAGTTTAGACTAGATTATTTCTAAGTGCCTTTTCTTTACTTCTAATATTTTGTAGTTCAGATTAATAAGCTCTTATATTATGTTGTTATGTTATGCTGTGATTGTGCCCTTCCTGTATGAACATGCTGCTCTTTGTCCATGATTAGCAGACTGTAAGTTAATAGTGGAAAATGTGAAAGTAGATTAGCTGGACAGTCTTTAGCACTTTATCTGTTGTCTTTTGAGTCCAGTGACATGATTTGATGATTTATTTGTGCAAATGAGTTTACAAATACAGAAACTGCATTATGCAATCTTAGTCTCAATATTCTAACCAAGAACTCTTTTGCATTTTCATTTTTGAGTTTTAAAGAGGACCTTTTAAATTATAAACATTATCACATTCTCTAAATTAATTGAAAACATATCTGAATATAATTTTTCTAGTTTTTCTAGGGAACTAGAAAGAAAACATGTTCCTCAAATGGGGCTTCATTTCAGCAACCCGGAAGTTCTCTGAACCTTGTCCTTCTGAGGTTTTATGGAAGCTCCATTACATAGCCATTAATTGGCCATTGGCAATCAACTCAATCTTCAGCCCTTCTTCCCTCTCTGGAGGTCAGAGGTTGAGGCTGAAAATCTCAACTTTCTAATCACAAGGTTGTCCCTGGCAATAAGGCCCTCCTCCGATTGATAAAGCTATCCAGGAGCCCCCAGCCACTAGTCATCTTATTTGCATACAAAAGACTTGGTATGCTAATACACTTAGCCTTAGATGAGGAAAGTGAGGCTCTAAAGGTCAAGCACATTTCTAAGGTTATATAGGAAATGGCATCAAGGCCTAACCATTTCAAGACTTGTGATGTTGGCTGTCATTAATACCAGGTGGACACCTCAGGCCCAGAGGCACACAGGCATGCACCCACTTCACAAAGTTCTGCCTCTGCAATTGCAGGAGGAAAATAGTCCAGAGTTCAGCTTTCTCAGACAACTCAGCTACGTGGACACACATGGTCCTCGTTCTGTGTAGTCTTCTCCACCCTCAGGCAGTGCAGGCCAAAACAGCCTCCCGAGACCATAGTAGGCTACCTGGGAGCTCTCTCTGAGTCCGTGGCTTTCCAGCCTGCCCCTCATCTTCCTTCCTTCCCCAGGCCTGTTGGGGCTCCTGAAAGGACACTTCTGGCCCTCTGGCCCCCATACCCCTTTGCTCCACCTGGAGTTTGTCCTGCCCTGGGGACAGTTCTGCTCCCAGCAGGTCTTCTTTCATGGCTGAGGTCAAGGGATGGTCTCCCGAGTTCTGTGCCTATGCCTGCCCTCCCACTCTTGTTTCTTAGCTGGAAAATAACATGATATGGGTTTATTTCTTTTACTAGGGGGCACATCTAATACCGTTGCATCTATTTAATAATTTATTACTTGGGAAGCAGAAGTTGCCTTATTTTACTAGTTGCAGAGCAAGCTCAACTCCAAGACTCCTAATCACAAAACTTTTGTCAAAAATGTTTGTTGAAGAATAAATTATTCTTTAATAGGAACATAACTGCCTAAAAGACAATAATATGGTAATCTGATTTTTAAAAAATCAATAGTGCTTCCCTCAAGCCTTTCTCTCTTCTCTAAATCACTTAATTAATTTTTTCACTTTGAGCATCTCTTGGGGGAGGGAAAACTCCAGAAAATTTGCCTTCTGATCTTTTATCAGATAAATCTTATTTATACATAAAGTTGCTTGAAAGGTGGCTCAGCCATCATGAGGAAATTTCATATTCATTTCTTTTGCAAAGGTTGTTATTTTGGAACGTTTGTTGTGATAAATGGGAATTTCATAAGAATGAGTGCAGGTGCAGCTTTGTAAAAATACCTCACCTGTGGCCAGTGCCCCGGCCACCACTGATGTTCAGGGGGCAGGTGGTTTCTGTTTCTTCTGTGAGTAATGGGCCAGTTCCCCTTGGACTGGCAAGAAACAATTAAGAATTTGTAAGAGTGAGAAGATGACCTAAATGAGAACAAGAGGGGTTTTCAGGGTAAGTTCAGAGGCATCAGGTCAGAGTACCAGGAGCCAGTGCTCTGGTTGTCATGGTGACATCCCATAGCCAGCTCAGTGGCCATGCCACAGCAGTTAGCATCCCTACATGGGCCACTGTGTTCTTCTTCTTAAAATGAAGGGTCTCTACGGAACTTTCTGCCTCTTTCCAACTGTGTCTTTATGAAGACTAGCTCTAAAGTGTGTATGTGCATGTCTTTAATAGGCTGAGTTCTGTCCTCAGTGGGCACAGTCTTCATGACCACTGTTTATTTCAGAACCAGACTGCTTTTGCATTTCTTTCCTAGCAAAAAAACTATCTCTTTTCCATATTCCATAGCAGTAGTATCTTTAGTCTGCACGACAGTTTCCCATCTTTGGGGCCTAACAGTGACCAGAACTAAATGCTGTTTGTTAAGTGAATATTAGCATTGCCCTAACCTCTTTGAATAGCTTTCTTCCAATTCCAAATCAAAGTCAGACTGGGCCGAATATTTGCCTAATCTGGGTGATTACAGTGTGTGGAGACACAACACTGGGTGGTCATACAGCATTGTGGATGTTA
Source organism: Perodicticus potto (assembly GCA_963574655.1). Classification (NCBI taxonomy): domain Eukaryota; kingdom Metazoa; phylum Chordata; class Mammalia; order Primates; family Lorisidae; genus Perodicticus; species Perodicticus potto. The sequence continues at coordinate 26,550 of CAUYRH010078285.1, forward strand.
TAGTGACCTTGACCATGGCCTTGAATGAAGGCTAAAGCTCAGTTGGTCTTTCTGTCTGCCTATATAGGTAGGTATGCGTCCGTCCATCCATCCATCCATCCATCCATATCTGTGTGTACCTTTATGTATCGTCTACCAGTTCATCTCACGTTATAAAGAAATCTCTCCTTAAGTAATGTACTTTTCCCTCCTTCATCAATCCTTCATTGAATCATCTATCATTTGTTTCAAATATTAGCAGGAAGTGCCATATGTACATATATATTCTTACTGAATTCAGAACCACAAAGTACTAGAACGTGCTAACTAGTCACATTGAACCTGTCAGCACGTTAGTCACCATCTGGTGTTGTCCTCCTTGCACCACCTTCTTTTCACACACTTTCCGGACATGGTCTCTCTGTGATGTAGGTTCTGTCTGACATGATGACCCATGTAACACTTATAGCATTACTGCTGCTACGTTTCCCAGGAAACAGAGTATGATTATCTTGAAAAGAATCAGTTTTATTTCTCACTTCTTTTGAAGGCAAGCATGCTGTGGGTTCAAAAGGGAACACATCCAGAACACCCACAATCCAAACCCTGCTCCTATCTAGTGGTAGCGGGTTTCTTGACCTCAGGATGAGTGACAGGTTGGGTCAGATGGTTTTGTTGTGATGGCTGTCCTGTGCATCACAGGAGGCTTGCCAGCATCTCTGGCTTCTTCCAGCTTGATGCCAGAGGCACCATCTCCAGTAATGACATCAAAAAGTGTCACCAATATTGTCACCATACCCCGGTGATAGGACAGGGTGGAGCAAAGTCATTCTTGGTTGGGAACTGCTGGGCTAGAATTCGAAGTTAAAGTGACTTGGGGGATGCTTTCATGCTGTCAAAACAAATCACTCATGTAAATAGACAAAATTAAACCACATTTTGCTCCTGGGCCAGTGTATCATGAGTTCTGATGTTGCGCCAAAGCACTGGGCCACAGCACAAGGACACGGACATCAGTAAGATGCAGAGAGCCCACAGTGTGGTTGGAGAAGCAGACGTGTAAATGAAAGACCACATGTCAATGAGAGTCGTAGGGAGAAAATTAGTCAGATTGTAGGATGTTTCATAGACAGATCTATGAGGTTGTCAACCTCACTTTTTACTTTTCACATGGTTCCGGTAGGGTCGTGCAGACATAGCCTTATTTGAAATGGGGCACCCACAGAGTCATCCCTTGTTCAAGATACCTGGGATGGTTTCTTGGGGAAAGCAGGGTTCGCTATGAATGGCAGGGAGAATTGGGAGGTGAAAAAGTCCAAGATGAGACCTTATAGGTCGGAGCAAGCTGAAAAGACACCAAGACACCAACAAGCTGTCTTGGACTGCTCCAGCTTGCACTGATGTTCATCCATCTGAACTCCAGTAGGAAACTCACACTCTCTTCTGCACAGCTTATGGCTCAACAAGATGCTGTGTGGTTTGGTCCCCTCTGTTTCCAATACAGTGATCTTATCAATCAAGTAGATTATGGGCTACTCCAACGTGGAAACCAAATGTTATACTGGATTTATTCACATGAATAGACCAAGAAAGTCACTGACTATTTGTTGTTGACTTGCAAAACTAGGCATGGGATGAGAACTCTAAAGTATAAGGGAAGGCAAGTGAAAGACAAAATGAAATTAAAGAAAAACAGAAAACAAAGAGTGAGAGGTGTTTGTCTTCTTCAAGGAACATTCTTCTACTGATGATTCAAAACCCCAGAACCCACGTGACCTCTGTGCTTTCTGTGGCTTGAGATCGCTGGGGGAGTCCCCTGCAGGCAGGGCCATGTGTCTCCTCCCTCCCTGGATGTGCAGGTGTTCTAGGCAGGGGCTAAAGTGTCTCACCACAGTATCCTGTCCTGCACTTCTGCCTTGCCAGGCAAGTAGTGGGTTCTCAACTAAAATGTGAACAATGGCCCTAAGGTTTGAGCAAGGGAAAGATCTCTTTTCTTATTTATTATTTCAATAAAACTCTTAAATACTAAAAGATAGTGAAGGATTCTAGCAACTGGCAGGTAGATATTGTTTGTTGTATTAAAATAATGCTCAAAGTAAAGGATAAAACATAAAGAGATAACATACCTACCCTTCCTCTCCCTCTCTCCACTCCTTACTCGGTATTAATGAGTTGCCCTGTCTCTCATAGGAGAGATTCACAGTTCTTTATGGAAGTGGAAAGGACTTCTTTGCACTTCAGGCAAAGTGATATACAAACCAGGATGTCAGGAAGGAACAGGTGACATGATTTGGGGTGTAACTGGGAGCTCAGCTGTGCAGCCTGGTGCGCAGACACATTGACTATCATTCCTCTGTCAGACTGCATCTAGAAACACATAGAAGTGGAGCCCTTGGGATGTGCCTTTCTCAGAGAAGTATTCAGTTAGGGCTTTTTTGCCTTTGAAGAAAACTTAAACAGCTAAATGAACACCCACTATGTGCACGGCACTGTAGTCTGTAGTGTGTGTGTGTAAATTTTCATTTGCATGTGTGTGTATTTTTGTTTAATCCTTGCTACAACCTTATGAAATAATTACTCTTATTCCATTTTAAAGGAGGAAACTAAGGTCCTTTTTGCCCAAAGTCATATAGGAGATGGAGTATCAGATCTTGAATTCAAATCTGACCTCAGAGTCTGAACTCAATCACGGGTCAGCATGGCACCTTCAAGGAAGAGAAAAGCCAGGCAGACTCCACTTAGGTAAATGGCAGTCTTATCAGTGTTGGGTTGTGCAAGGAGTTATATTTAACTTAATAAATTAAGTGCATTTTAAATATTTTGTAAAATAAGCAAATAATTGCCAACAGAATTTCATTCACTTTGCTATTTTAAGGATTATTTTTTTCAGAACTTTAAAAAGTACAGGGCTCAGTCTTGTAGCTCAAGTGGCTAAAGTGCCAGCCACATACACCAGAGCTGGCAGGTTCGAATCCAACCCGGGCCTGCCAAACAATGACAACTACAACCAAAAAATAGCCAGGAGTTGTGGCGGGCGCCTGTAGTCCCAGCTACTCGGGAGGCAGAGGCTAGAGAATCGCTCAAGCCCAGGAGTTGGAGGTTGCTGTGAGCTGTGGCGCCACAGCACTCTGCCCAGGGTGATAGCTTGAGGCTCTGTCTCAAAAAAAAAAAAAAGGTACTGTAGTTTTTATTGGGCTATAAGTTATATACCATAAAATTCATTCATTTTAAGTGTACAATTCAATAATTTTAAGTAAACTTACAGACTCAGACAGTCATCATCATAACACAGTGTTAGAACATTTTATCACCCCGGAACATCCGTCATGCTATTGTGGGGTTTTTGTTATAGAATTCCTCCTAAGGTGATTGTGGGGAAAAGGAGCTAGAGGAAGAGGGATAGAGGAAAATAGAAAGGAAAGAAAAGATTAAATAACAAAGAAAAGTGAATATTCTAGAGAATTGTAGGGCAGAAAGAAGACAGGGAGAGACTTAATCAAAATGTTCATTTTAAAGATGAAGAGAAGGGTTTGAGAAGTTGGGCTTGACTGGGTTGGTGATACACTAAGAGCCTGGTTTCCTGAATCTTAGCCTTTTTCTCCTGTGGTTAACATGATGCAGAGAGAGAGAAAACTATCCTGATACTCAGTGGTTTCAAATAACCCCTTTTATTGTACTCATGATTTCATGGTCTGGAAAGGCTCTGCTGGGTGGTTTGTCAATAGTTCGTGTGGGGTCTGCTAAGGATTCTGGAGCTGGGAGCTCTACTTCTAAGATAGCTTCTTCACTCACATCTTGTACCTCTTGGTCTCCCTCTCCACATGGTGTCTCACCCCCCAGGACTCTCTCTCATGTGACTGGACCTTCTCATGACATGATGGTTTCAGGGTAGTTGCACATTTTACATGATATAACTTCCAAGGGCCAGGGGCAGAAATTGCCAGGACAGTTAAAATCTATGCTTGAAAATGACAAAGGGTCAGTTCTGCCAAATGCTGTTTGTCAAAGTATCCCCTAGTCAAGGAGGTGGAGAAATGGGCACTCATTCTTGATGGGAAGAGCCACATGGCAGAAGAACACATGGGTTTGGAAGTATTATTGTGTCCTTCTTTGCAATATATAGGATTAGGCAATTAAGCCTCTCTGAGACATCGTGTCATATTCAGACTTGATTTTTTCTTATAGTTTAGTGGTAGTCATTGCCTTGTAGGATAAAATTAAATATGCAAAGTTAATCCTGAAAGGCCCCCACTACTTACCCAAGGTATATATAAATTATATATATATAATTCTAAATATATATATATGTGTGTGTGTGTGTGTGCGCACACACACACACATATATATTATACCTCAATAAAATTACAGTAGTTTTTAAGGTACTGTGGGATTCTACTCTAGGTACAATTAAAAAATCTCATTATTTCTCAAGCACACCAGCTTCTTTGCATGTGGTTTTTCCTGTCTGTTCTTTCCATGTGTTCCTAAGTCTTCAGCTCTCTCTCCACCCAGCCAACTCTTCTAACTCCTCCTGTTGAACACCAGCATAGGCAATTTCTCCATTCCCCAAGCACCTTGTTCACTTTTCTCTATGAGTACACACCAAGGAGGGATGAGAGGAAAGTGGGAACATAAGCTTGTTGTGAATTTTAGACTTGTGTGGGGTTTTCTGCTTAGGCTGTCTTCTCGTGAGAACAGTCATTTTTCCATATGCTGATAACTTCGATAGGGTCTGGCATACACTAGACATCCAATTAAGTTCAAATTGAATAAATGTATCAGATGCTTAAAAGGGGCAGAATTCTATGTACACCTTTACCTTGGTGGTGTCATCTCACAGTGTGACTTTGCTAACCAAGAACTGAGGCAAAGCCAAGCTCTGTGTAGTAGTGGATGGACATTGCACATTCGATATTCCACTTAATGGGCTGTGTCCTTGCTGTTACTGACTCAGCCACTTCATGGTCTTATAGCCATCGGCTCAGTACCCAGAACCCCAGTTAAGGAAGGAGAGCCAGGCATGGAGGCATCCATACACAATTATACTATGATATCTTATAGTAAATTTCATTTTATAGAGAAGAACACTGGGGCCTTCTGGGGAGAGTTACTTGGTTGGTGGTAGAGCCAATTCACAGCTCTGTATGTGTCCCAGTGTAGTGTGCTGCCTCCTATAGCCAAGAGAGAGCCACTTCTACTTAACTGCCGTGGAAGAGCTGACTGCCTCATGTTGTGGTCACTAATTATCAAGGGTGCCGTCCTGACCACTGGATGAATATACAGTGTTTGGCCCTGACGTGAACTGAAATATTTCCAGTGGGAAGGTAGTTGCTTTTAATTAAAATTTTGTCCTGGGTGGTGCTTGTGGTTCGGTGAGTAGGGCACCAGCCCCATGTAATGAGGGTGGTGGGTTTGAACCCGGCCCCGGCCAAACTGCAACAAAAAAATAGCTGGGTGTTGTGGTGGGCACCTGTAGTCCCAGCTACTCGGGAGGCTGAGGCAAGAGAGTCACCTCAGCCCACGAGTTGGAAGATGCTGTGAGCTGTGATGCCACAGCACTTTACTGAAGGGTGACAAAGTGAGACTCTGTCTCTTAAAATAAAAAAAGAAAAGAAAAACATTCTGCCAAAAAGGAAGGCTGAAAACAGCAGTAACCTACTGAGAGTTTTAATAAGCTCCTTTAGCAAAGGTAGCTTTCAACTCCTTGTAAATTCAGTATGAATTTCTTCTAATTAGTTAGATAAAGTTCTCCTGGGAACCCTGTATTGAAACATAATTAATACTGAAAACTGAGCAGAGTAATGAAAGAAAAATGCATTATATGCAGACACACTTTTAATTCATATGAGGCAAAAATCTAGTTACCAAGACTAACTATATTAGACAGTTAACACTTGGGGAAAATTTTCTTGATTTGAAATAATGGATAACACCTGCGTTTATTACAAGACACATTAAAATAGAGAAAGAGAAGGCAGCATATGTTCTTGAAAACTGGAGAGCTATGAGGTCTGACAGTTAAGTTCACGAACTTACCACCAGGTGCACACATTGGCATCATTGCACAAGGAACTTGGTATCTCCGTGTCTCCTAGTTATGTTCATGTGGGTAGTGTATTGCTGAGTGGCATTCATTATTGTTGGATGATTTTGTGTGCCATCACAAGAATGTTGGAGCTTGAATTAGAGCAAAGAACAAACATTACATTTCTTGTTAAACTTGGCAAGAGTGGAAGTGAAATCAGGGACACGTTAGTCCAAGTTTATGGGGATGATGCCAAGAAGAAAACAGCAGTGTATGAATGGGAGGAAGTGTCACTTATGAAGAGAGGTCAGGGTGGCCAGTAAAGAGCAGAACTGACAAAAAAATTGCAAAAATTCACTGAATTGTGTGTTAAAATTGTCAGCTCACTATGGGAAACATAGCAGACCAAGTAAACATTGATAGAACATTTAGGAAAATCTTAATAGAAAATCTTGGTATGAGAAAGGTGTGTGCAAAATTGCTCCCAAAGAAGCTCACCAATAAACAAAAGCAAAGGAGAATCAAAATTTGCCAAGACCTATGAGAAAGATGTGTGCAAAGATGGTCTCAGAAGAGTTTACCAATGAACAAGAGCAAAGGAGAATTGAAGTTTGCCACAACCTTTTGGAGAGGCCAGATGATGGTTTGGGCCCTGTTATTGCTGGTGGTGAAATATGGATGTTCCAATACAACCCTGAAACAAAGCATCAAAGTGCACAGTGGAAGTCAGCCAATTCTCCTCAACCAAAAAGTTCCCATCACTCAAACTCAAGAGTCAAAATGATAATGCTAACTATTTTTGATAACAGAGTGATTGTTAATTATGAATTTGTACCAACTAAGCAAACAGTTAAGCAAACAGTTTACTATTTGGAGGTGCTGAAAAGGCTGCATGGAAAAGTTAAACTAAAAGTACTTGAACTTTTTACCAACAACTTTTGGCTCTTGCATCATGACAATGCTCCAGCTCACACGATGCTGTCTTTGAGGGAGTTTTCAGCCAGTAAACAAATAACTGTATTGCAAGAGCCTCCGTACTTACATCTGGTTCCCAATGACTGTTTTCTTTACTTGAAGTTAAAGGAAATTTTGAAAGGAAGACATTTTCATGACATTCAGTACATCAAAAGTAATATGATGACCGCTCTGATGGCCATTCCAGAAGAGGATTCCACAATTGCTTTGAAGGGTGGGCTAGGTGCTGTTATCAACACATAGTTTCCCAAAGGGAGTACTTCAAAGGTAACCATAGTGATATTCAGCAATGAGGTATGTAGCACTTTTTCTAGGATGAGTTCATAAACCTAATTGTCAGATCTCAAAAAATATATTTTTATTTCAACTTTTGGACTATTAAATCTGGACTAATAAGCCTTTGACAAGTATGAAAGTCTGCAAAAATCAAAACAATTAAACAATAGATAACATTGAGAGGTGTAATATGTATCATTCTGGAAGAATTAGAGACTGTAAATGGAAGACTATGCTTTTTCTTGAGTGAGATACAGAATCTTTGGTATTCCTTCTGTGGATTCCATATCCCATAGTTGCTAAATTAATATTTGTTAGTTTGTATAGTTGTTCGTCCTGGGATACCTGAATACACAGTTATCCCAAGGATTTTTCTCAGACAAAACCTTTCCCCTAAACACCCTCATCCCTTTTAAGAAAACTATTCGTTCTACCGCTTTGATTTACCCTCTTCCTGTGACTCTGTAGACAGTCAGATAAGAGCACCTTCAGGATTGAGTCTTCTATTACGAAAGACTTGGCATCTGGATAAAGGGCTGCTTCGGTTAGGAGGGTTTTTCCAGATAGATACTTCTTTGGAATGTTCATCTCACTCGATCATTAGTGTCCTGGCTCCTGGCCACTTACATCGCTCCTGACTCCAAGTCACTGGGTTTGCTCATCTTGATCTTCACTTGACAGTCTTTACTTTTTGTTAATTCCTCTCCCTACTCCTGAAATTGGGACATTGGAACTTTCCAGGCTTATCTGATTACTGTTGCCTTACCCATATTTTTGTCTCTTTGCTGCCCAATGTGGGGCTACCCACCTGGACTTGGGTTGGTATAGAGGGCACCCAGAGCCCCGATAACCTCTGAGCAAGATGATTTGCAGCTGGGGGGCGGGCCCTCGGGCAATTCGTCCGCAGGTGCTCCTTGAGATGGCAATCCTTGGGGACATAGTCATTGTCTAATACTCCCCTCACCTATCTTGTGCTGTCTCAATAAAAGGCTACTGTGGAGGTTGCTCATGGCTATCCTGCAATCAAGGTTAGCCCGCCTCCTACAAGCTTGTACTTATAATCTGCGTCTCGCCTGGTTCCTTTCTGCGGCGATCGAGACCAGGACCATGGGGGTTGAGACAGGTTGGCTTCTTCTGTGCCCTGGTTTGTCCAGGACTTTAATCTCCTAGATTTAAAGTTAAAGGACCATCTTGCCTATTCTCATGTCACTCTAGTTGAGTCTGATTGTCACGTGGAAGGCTTGTAAGAAACTTCTGGGCCTCCTTTCTAGGAAAAGAAGATTTCTTTCATATTTTGTAACCCTAGGACCCAGATATGTGGTCTGGGAGGTTTATTTCCCAGGAGCTCCTAATGTAATCTTCCCTCAAGGTGTTTGGTTTCTTCTATCTGAGCTGCAGACCATACTGCAAATTTCCTGAGATGTCCAAGTATTTTGAAGAAAATTTTTACCAACATTTTAAATTCTATATGACAACATGAAACCCTCAGAACGTTCCATAATGCATGTGGGGGACTGCCCATCTGCCTCTCTTCCTTTCTGTTGGTCAACTAACCTAGTTCCAAGCATTTTAATTAAACAAAGTGATGATCTACAGTCAAGACCTCCGTCCCTTGGAGGATATGCATTACCAATACCTGAGCCATTGGGAGGAAGGATTGTTTAATACCAGAAAGTGGGTCAAGAGTGTTTCCTACTGCCTAATTCCTGCATAAATTGCAGCCAACAATTTTCTTTTTTCAGTCTCTGTGAATTAAAATTAGATTGATTGACACCAACTGATTGATGATCAGTGGTTTCTGGTTTCTTTTTTAAAAAATTTGAACAAAATAAGAAAGCTTTGTTTTTCTGGTGTTATTTTGCTTCTATTTTAATTTTGGAACTTAAAATTGGGGGAGTGGTTAATAGTGAGTCTTCTTGTCTGTAGCTAATTTATTTAGGTCTTCTTTAAGTCTTCTTTAGTTTTATTTAGCAATAATTTGTAGATTATCTTAAAAAACTCCAGTCCTAAGTGATTTATGATTTTTGTTTTTTTTAGGGGGTATTGTTTTTGCAATTTTATTTTCCAACTCTTTGCTGCTGGTATTTAAATACAATCGGTATTTTTTAAATTGACCTCATATTTGAGGCTTTGCTGAATTAAGTTATTAATTCAGGTAGGTTTTCTTTTAGATGTCCTGTGATTTCTACACAGATCATCATGTTGTCTACAAATAAAGAAAATTTTATACTTCTTCCTTTACAATCTTTATACCATTTTCTCTTTTCTGTTCTTTGCCTTGTTGCATTGACTAGGACGTCCAGTTTAATATTGAATAGAAATAGTAAGTGTGAATGACTGCTTAGCTCCTGATCTGGGTTTTTTGGGGGGTTTTTTGTACAATGAATATGATCCCGGCTCTAAGTGTTTTGTACTTACTCTTTTCAGATTAAGAGGTTTCCTTTCACTTCCTAGTTTTCATCATGGAGGGGGGTATGTGAATGATTTTACCACATTTGTTGAGAAGTTTGTTTTTTTTTTCTCTTTTAGTTTGTTAGTATGATCAATTATATTGATTGGTATTTGAATGGTATATTGACCTTGCATTTCTATGGTGAATTTCACTCAGTCATGCTTCATTGTTCTTGTTATATGTCTCTACATTCAATTTGCTAATATTTTTTAGGGTAGATTTTTTTCATCCATGCCTACGAATGGGATCATGTTTTCTTGTAATGTTTTTGTCAGGTTTTGGTATTATAGTTGTGCTGGCCTCAGAAAATGAGTTGAGACCGTTCTGTCCTTTATATTCTGACAGAATACGTGTATGTAATATTGATACAGTTTTTTCTTTAAATGTTTGATAACATCTGGTAAAACTGTCTGGTCTGGGAGGTGTTTTTATCTTGTTTGTGGAAGACTCTTAATTACTTCAGTTTATTTTATATGGAGTTGTTCACACATTCCATTTCTTCTTGAGTCAGTTTTAATAAGTTAAGTGTTTCAAGGAGCTTATTTATTTTGTCTGTGCTGTTGAATTCATTGTCAAAGAGTTATTTGTAATATCCTCGCACCACTCTTTCTATCTTCAGGATCAGTTATTTTAGCCCCTCTTTCTTTAATCAATTATTACTAATTTTTCCAAAGAAGTAGTTCCGTATCTTAAATTATTTTCCCTAGATTGTTTAGATTTCATCTTTGTCAGGCAAAGCAAATTCCTTTTGTCTGATTTTTATCTCAGCTCTGATGAGTTTACGGAGATGCTTTTCTAGCAGAAAAAGACTCATACCAAACCATGAAATCACTTTTAATGTGCTGCCTATAAATACAGCTCTGCAAAGAATGGGCATATAATTAGGGGAATGCTGTATGTATACGTCAACTTGATTACACATTGAGATGTTTTCTGCCAGCGTTTCAAATTCCTACTTTAGTTATGCAATTTAAACACTATCTAAAGATGATTGAATATAGGTGTTAGCTAAATTCATTTTTCTGAAGAGGACACTTCTTAAGAGCAGGTGTTCTCTCCTGTGACACTAGTGAGTAATCCCACCTGTCGTAGTGAACAGTACAGATCATCACACTAAAAATCTATTAACTTATGATTCATCTCTGGCTTGCCCTGTAAAAACAAAGATGAAACAATGCTTTAGACTGAATGATTAAAGGCGCACAGAAGATGGGTCTGCTCTCTCTTGGAGAGAGATGTGTTTTTTTCTGGGAAGAAACTGGGTTCTAAATTAAGAAGGCAGATGAACTCTTTCAGACTATGGAATGCCAGGTCCGTTTCCTTCTAAACAATTTCCTCTCTAGAGCTTTCCAGGATGTCTTTCTCAAGTGCTTATCTTACAGGATAAAAGGGATTTGTGTAGGGAACTGAGGGGATACTCTGGGTTACCTTCCATTTTTAAAGAGATTTCCTAGCTTTTTTCTTGCATCTTTTCATTTCTGAAGGCAGTAGTAACTAGTCAGATTTCACAGATAAGTGCACAACCTTTGCTGTGGCTTCACAGCTGTCTGTGGTAATTGCCGGAGTGCTTATCTAATTTCCCCCCTGACAGGGGTCCTCCTACACAAGGATACCCAATTCTGGGGCCACATCCGTTGTCTGACTCTTTGTAGGCCTGGTGGACATTATTGGTCTATCTCTGAACAGTTTTGTATAAGGAGAATATTGAATCACTTCTAAACCTGAAATTAAAGGTTTCATTCATTAAGATTAAAGAGCTGTAACTCCTTCAGATTGTCTTCTTTTGTTAATATTAACAAACTGCAGCTCTTAGGTCCAAGAAGGATTTAGAAGATGCCATTTAGAAAGCTGTAGGAAGATTTGGGATCTCTGCTGAATTGCTTTTTGCATATATTGACTTTTTTCCATCCCTGTAACCACCTTTTAGACAGGTATAATTGTGCCCATTTGGTTTTTCCTTTCAGATGCAGGATGTATTAGTTTAAGTAGACGGGGGTGGGGGGTGTGGGGGGGGTGGTGAGAACAGAGAGAGTAGGAAGAAAGAAGGGAAATTTATAAAGAATTGAGGCTTTGGAAACAGAGACCTGAGTTGTAATTAGTACTTCTTGACTGGTGGTTTGACCTGAGCCTGGGCTTTGTCCTGTGATGGCAGTGATGGAATGGATGTGGAGAGATTATGAATCTGGCAGTTGGATGGGTGGTGAAAACTAGTCAGGATCACGTGTGTTTCCAGTATTTCCTGGGTGTGTTCAGCTGTGTGGTCAGATCAACAGGCATCAGATCCTCGTACGGAGCGCGCAATCTAGATCCCTCGCATGCTCAGTTTGTGGTAGGTTCAGACTCCTGTGGGAATCTAATGCCCTTCTGATCTGACAGCAGGTGGAGGGGAGGTGGCATGGAGTGATTGCGAATGGTTTGCTTACCTGCCCTCACCGCCCACTGTGCAGCCTGGCTCCCAACCAGCACGGACTGGTACTGGCCCACAGCCCTGGTGTTGAGGACCTCGGGTCGGAAGTAAGAGTTAAAGAGCAGACGCCTAGGATCCAAGCTGCCTGGGTTTGTGTCTCAGCTCTGGTTCTGACTAGATGTACAAGTTGTTTAACCCCTCTCTGCCTCGATTTACTTACCTGCAAAATGGGGATAATAATGGTAATTCTCTTAGAGAGTTGTGGGAATTAAATGAGTTAATTGGTATCACCTCTTAGAAAAACACCTGACATGTACTGGTCACATACAAACATGGGCTGTTATTATCAAATTGCCTCTTATGCACTAAATGAGGGTGAACTTGCAAAAGAGGAGCCAGTTGGTCCCACTTTTGCTAGAAACAATAGGTGCCATAATTGGTTGTGTTGAAGTGATCATATTTTCAGGAATATAAAAGAGTCACACATATTTAAACATTATGGAAAGAAAGAAAACAATAGCAATTATTTAGAGCCAATCTGGTTATCATTTTTATTACTTGCCTTTCCAAAGGTGGAAAGAAAGTTAAATGAAAGACAATATACATTTATACACACTCCACCATATATGCCTCTTTAGAAAGCAAAAAGTGTGTTTGGCCCTTGAAATTTTTTATTTGAGTTTCAAGAATACCTTACAAACTTAAATCCAGGTTTTGGATTCCTTTGGGGTAGAGAGGGAAGCACTAAGAGGCTCATCTTCTACTTTTATTGTCTAAACTAATGGTTCATTACTGCAGTTCCTTGAGGCAGAGCCAGTTAGGTAATGTGCACACCTTAGAGGGCAAGGACGCAGGGGGAGTGTTCCCTACTGGTAGAAGACAGAATTATTTTTCCTATGGGAAGAATAAGAACAATCTCCCTTTTTGCACATGCTAGTAGAAATAAGAAAGCACAAGAGAGAGTAGGCAAAGGGATTACCAAGATGATATCAGTGTTCAAGGGGAAATTCCTATGTTCAGATTCAAATTTACTAATTTTCAGATTCAAAAATGTTTTGTCCTCATTGGCTGTTCAATGAACTGAGGTTAAGTTTAAAGTTTATTAGTATATGAAGAGCATCTGTTTACTTTCAAATACATTCGCTTATTTGTATTATTTTTATATAAATAATTCCCCCCCAAAAATTCAGGGAGCTCATTATCGAGTTTACAAAATATATCCTTCTTCAAAAATAAACCCACCAATCCTAAATTCTCATATTTACAACTAAAAATAATTTCTGTGGTACAAGTAAAATAATTAGGCTTCCCAATGTACTACAGTCAGAAGTTGTTCTTTTCCCCCCTAGCTTCCTGATATAACTTTATTTATTTATTTATTTTTGGATTTTTTTTTTGTAACTTTAAAAAAAATTTAAATTAATGTGAGGGTACAAATTTTTAGGGTCCAATTGTGCTCACTTCCAAGGTAAAGTTCAAGTTGTAGTTGAGCCTTCACCAATCGCCCTCTCCCTTACTCATCCCTTCTCCTTCCTTTCCCCTCTCCCATGCTATATTTGTGTTTTATTGTTTGTATGGACATGTAATTGTTTATATATTGGTTTCATATTAGTATTGAGTACATTGGATATTTTTTTTAACCTTAAACATATTCTGTTTAAAACTGCCAGGCATTTGAATTGTAAACCATTTTAAATTTGTTGTCACTAAAACAAGTGTGAAGTGTCAGTGTTTCTTGGTCCTGGTAAGCTTCTCCTTTCCTGCCAAGAAACACCCCAACCCATATGTCAGAAGCATGCCATACACCTCAGAGTTGGTTTGGTGCCGTGTTCTGATTTCCTGTGTCCCAGGAGACAGCACAGATACTATATCCAATCATCACCACTGAATCCAAGCATCATTAGGGACTCACCACACAATGCCCATGGTCACTACATTGATACTGAGCTATCATGCAAGCAGGCTTGGATTGAATATTAGGTCTAATTAATTATTAGATTATTAATAATTAATTATTAGTCTAATTATTATATCACTAAATATAGTAGAACCTCTGTAATTTGACCGCCCGCTGGTCACTATATGGAGGTGGTCAACACAAGGAATTTCCATTGTCTATATGTCCAGTCTATGAAGATTGGTCAACTTAAAGAGGTGGTTAGTGTAGGGAGGTGATCAGCCATGGAGGCCCTACTGTAATTAATTATACATTATTGGACTATTGAAATTTATCTTCACTAAAATTACATCATACACCTGGAACATGAATTTTACCAGTAAATAGAAAATAGTTATCAAGACCATTGTTGGCAAATCCTCCTCACGCACCTTTGATCACTCAAGAGTCCTGTAATTCAGGCGTATGTAATTTGAACATGTGGCCCACTGTTTGAAAGTCACACAAACACATAGCTTAGGCACCTTTGCCTCATCTATTTATGTATGTTTTGTTTCCATCTGTTATGATTAATAGAGAACCAGAAAAATAATGCATATGGGACAGGGTGACATCCATCTAGACTGGATGCTAACTATAGGTAGCTGGAGTTCTGTTATTGCCTACCATGTTGTATGAACCTCAAAACCAGGCAAGAACAAGGGACACTGACACATTGATATTTCACGTTTGGTGATACCAAATTTAAAATGGTTTAAGACTCAAATGCCTGGCAGTTTAGAATGTATGTGTTTAAAATGATGTCAAGAAGATGGGGGATAAACCTCCATAAACATGTTTGAAATATAGCGTTGACTCATTTGTAATGACAAAAGTAATACCAGCTAGTTTATTCTTCGTTCAGAATCATAGCATTAAAATCAGTGGGAATATCTTTCTTACAGTATTTCACCAAACTTTTATTTATTGTTTGGTTCTGATTTTTAAAAGAAAAATAAAGTAAATGATTTTGGAAAATGAAATATTTCAAACATATATTGGTATTTGATTGTTAACAAATGTAGAATTTAATAGTATCCATTAACTTGCAAGGTCAAATGCATATTTAAAGTGTGATATGTAAATTATTCATGGTATGTCTGTGTATATGAGAGACAGACGGTGGGGGAGGGGAAGTGTGATAGATTTGCCATTTGGGATAACATATGTTCAGGTTTAAGGTAAGTAAAGAGTTTAAGGAAATTAAGCAATGGGCACAGATTGCTTAAGCTCATGTTTTAAAAAGATTATTTAAAACTATTTAGAAATTCTTCCGAAAAGCCATGTGTTAAAACAGCCAGAGCTCTTTCACCCAAAATAACATCATGTAGGTTGTTTTGAGTTTTATTGTTTACTGGCAAACCATAATAACAATTCTAGTTTTGTATCGGTTTCAGTTTAATTATTTATTTAATTAATTATGACTAATTAATCTTCTCAAATTGATATACCCTTGAAGAATTTTCAATCACTTGCGCTGTGATTCCTTTTAAATGTTGATACTTAGAATGCCAAATTGTTTTTCCCATTGATGAGTTTGTGCTAAAACAGTCTGTGAGTTTCAAAGATACTCCATTTACTCACAAATTCTAAATCTTGACAAAAATTTTTCCAGGATTACCCATTAATAAATGGCAATATCTGAGTATATGTAATGTAGCAATAACAGATAATGGACAATTTTATAATTCCTTGATGATTATTCTAGTGTGTTATCTTAAGTGAGTTTTTTTTAACTGATGTTCTTATATTATTTATTTGTTTTTAAAATTTTTTTTACAAAAATGAGAGACAATTCCCTCTTTTTGCATTATCCAAATGTGTTAAGAGTGAGATAAATTACCAGATAGAAAAGTCTGCAGCCACGTGTGGTCACAGTATATTTAATCTCCTGCATGCGTGAAAGATAATAATGTGATTTTTAGGCACTGAATATTCCTTAGCCATTCACACTTGGTACTATATGTGGAGTAAAACTAGATTAAAGTTGCAGAATGGCGAATTACTGAAAATAATGAAGTTAAGGCAATTTGTTAATCTTTATCTGCTTGTCTATTTTTTATAGCCTGGGTGGAATGGAAAAATTTATTTGGGGGCCAGTTTGCAAAAGGCCTAACATTATAAAAATAAGCATGGGGCTGAAAATGTTTTCTTTTTTCTTTTTGAATTATACACAGCACCTCTTTCTTACCTGCCTCTGTTTTTCTTTTAGTGGCAAAGCATTTCTATAACACTGGTTGAGAAAGTTCAGATGATTGCTGTAATCCTAGGATCCTTGTTCTTGATAGCGAGTGTGACTTGGCTCCTCTGGTCAGCCTTCAGCCCCTATGCAGTGTGGCAGAGGAAGGACATCCTTTTTCAAATCTGCTATGGAATGTATGGTTTTATGGATCTAGTGTGCATAGGTAAGACTATGACCTTAAACATTAACAAACTGTCAGTAATCCGTTTCTTTCACCGATTATGTTTTCAACATAAAATGCTGTGGTTTGAATTATCTCGGTTCACCAGTTAATTAACTGTCTGCAGGGGTCACCGTTTGGCTGCTTTTGTAAAAAAAGCAGAACATTTCTATAAGTAGATTGGGGGAAAAAATGTCCAATTAAGGTGACATATTTGCAACTAAAAGGCAGGAGGAGGGGTCGAAGAAATTATTTGGGGCAAGCAATATAAGAACAGTCATTTATTTCTAAGGAATAAGAGCAGATCAGTTCCCTTTTTCAAAGCTGGGCAGCATGGCCTGGGGCACCGGCAGTGCGCACTGTGCCTTTGTGGAGAGGACAGCCAGCTAGACGTCTGTCTACACCGCGGCTGCTCAGATTCCCCGAGGGCATGAAGCGCTTCTTGGTAGGTTAGGAACCTGGGGACAGTTTTTCTTGGTAGCCTGTGCCTCTTTGTTTCATTTAATAAATTCAGTAGCTTAGAAGAGAAAAAGTATCAAATACTTTAGCTGAAAGAAGCCCCTCAAAAGGTTACTTCTGTGTTTCACTTGACCAATCTTTCTATTCCCTCATACAACGAGAAAAAGAAATCTGTGCATGCGGCACATATGCGGCGCGTGTGAGCAGCCACGCACTGTGATGGTGACCACTAGGGGAGGAGCGCCTAGCATCCAAAGAATTTGCCTGCTCTAGGGGGGTTTACAGCTGAGTGGGATGTTAAAGAGCTGAAGGAGGGGCCAGGATTAAAAGCAGCAGTTCCCATAGTGTAGTCTGTGAACCAGCCTGGCAGCAACAGTTGCCTCACTTTAAAAAAAACGTGCATCTCAGGCTCCACCCCAGACCAGCCAATCCGACACTTCGTGGGGGTGGGGGGGTCCTTCCAGGGCTGTGATGCACACTCAGGCTTGAGAACCGCAGACTTCAGGGAGGGTGCTGAGCTTGGAGACAGTGACTTCGTTTCTGACGCTGGTCTCAGCTTGGGCAGGTCAGCTTCATCTCTCTGTATGCCTATTTTCTCACCTATCAAAATGGGAATAAGGATCCCTACTGTGCGGGTTGAAGTGAAGAAAATAGCGATTATAAAATAATTATGTGGCTCAGTGCCTGTAGCTCAGCAGTTAGGGCGCCAGCCACATAGAGCAGGGCTGGCGGGTTGGAACCTGGCCCAGGCCTGCTAAACAACAGTGATAACTACAACACAACAACAACAACAAGTAGCCGGGCATTGTGGCAGCCTCCCAAGTACCCAGCTACTTGGGAGGCTGAGGCAAGAGAATCACTTGAGCCCAAGAGTTTGAGGTTGCTGTGAGCTGTGATGCTACAGCACTCTACTAAGAGTGCCACAGTCAGACTCTGTCTCAAAAAAAGAAAATTATGTTATTAATTAGAAGTTATAGATTTGAATGTCAGAAACACTGAAATACCTCTGAGCTAAATCAATGCCTCTGTCTACTAGAGTCTTAATTTAACTAGCAATTTTAATTCTTCAGTCTTTTCTTCCCCTAAAAGTACTCTATAAATGTTTAAAATATGATCAGACTGACTTTTCCCTAGTTTTTTTTTTCCTTCCTGTCAGCAGTATAGACTAATAAGAAAGAAAATGATCAAATTTCAGGCAAAAAGGGAAAAAAACAGAGAGGGAAATGTCATGTGTAATATGGAAACCGAGAAGATGTTACCTGAATAATTGGGCTAATCATGTCTAGGAACAATTTGGATTAAATGTGATAAAGCAGATGTGAACATTCAAATATAATCTCTGAGGGCATCACCCTAAATAAAAGAGAATCATAAAATTGTTCTGCAGATTGAATCCCACAACAAATTCAAAGATAGTGTTTACTCTGTCTTCCAACATAAATGTTATAAAATGTGGTATTCCATTGATATTAAGAGGGGAAATGCAAAATAAAAGAACTGTTAGGCTCCCAGTCCAACCTGGAGGGAAAAATATTCCAGTTGACTTTCTCGATATGATTATAACACTTTAAAATATCATACATTTCCTAGTTAGGAACTAATTTTCTTTTTGAAATTTTACAACTTGTATATAGTATGGTGTCTTTTCTAAAATTTGGATTGCTAATGCTGGTATATTAATCCAGGTTGTTAGTATTCTGTTTCAAGAACACAGACACATAAACTCGAAAGATCTTTCAATGATAAAAGACGAATGCGAGCTTCTCTTGAAATTTGAGCATTATCTCATAGAGTCAAATTTCTTGGAAACAAAAACATTTGCCATTTTTCTGGAGACAGTTTGGAGAGTGATCTTTTTTCATCTGGTTTTCAAATATTGACAGTAGTTTCTATTGTCTTTTGGCTCATCCGATTCAAATCACATCATTCAGTGATTTACTTGTATATTTTGAAAAATATGAAAGAATTCAGATTGAACATTGCGTATTTTAGTGGATTAATTATTAAACTAAATAATTGATTTTTGGCCCAGAGTAAATCTTAATTTTTTTCTTCAAGAAATTCAGAAACCGTTGTAGTAAAGGAAGCAGAATGCACATAGGCTGTCAGCATTCAGTGGGAACTATGTGTTAGGCAGAGTACTCGGTTCTGAGAATACACTTCAGAGCTGGTCACTTTCCCACCCCCACGGAGCTCACGGCCTCACGAGGAGGACAGGCACGGAAATGGTTAGAATGCCGTGAGAAGCACGTTGCTATGAAGCAAGCACAGAAAACAGTAGTAGGACGGGGAGAGAAGGAAGGTTTCATAGGGAAATGACAGCCAAGTGGACAGAAAGATGAATCGATACCCCGCAAGTGGAGGCGTGACCTGCTCCTCACCAGGGGTGAATGTGGGATTGCCGGCCCTTCAGAGGCTTTCAGATAGCTGGAAACATTCCCTCATTCCTACCTGCCCAAGCCTTTCAAACTTGATGACACCTAAATGAGCAGGAAGGGATTGGCAGCTTCATAAATGCTCTTTGAAAAAATAATTGTGAAAATCAATATAAAATTATTCCAGAATTCAGAAATGTTATAATCCAGCCAGTGTATCTAATGCTTAGGAACAGTCGTAGTGTTAAATAGTAACAGAAATTTGAAGATTTGTAGAGCGTTTATTTAGTTGGGAAAATTTATTTACTTATTTTCAGATACAGTGAATTTGTTTGTTACTCTCTTTCATTAACTAATACAGTTTCTTCTATTTCAAGATGTAGTTCTTTCTTTTTCTTTCTTTCTGTTGATGGATTGAATTCTTCCAAGGGTCTAGGTCCTATTATAGTGGACATAGCTGCGTCAGGGTGGTTCAATAGAACTTTCTACAGCTGCGGTTCTCAACCTGTGGGTCGCGACCCCTTTGTAACAATGAAAATACATCCTGCATATCAGATATTTACATTACGATTCATAACGTTGTGAAGTAGCAATGAGAATACTTTTATGGTTGGGGGTCACCACAACATGAGGAACTGTATTAAAAGGTTGCGGCATTAGGAGGCATTAGGACGGTCAAGAACCACTATTCTATAGGAATGAAATGCTCCATATTGCCGTCCAGTTCCATAGACACTAGCTAAATTTGGCTGTTGAGCACTTGGGATATAGCTAGTGAGAATGAAACTAAGTTTTAGACTAAATGTTATGTAGATCAATTTAAATTTAATTTAAATAGCCACACGTGGCTAGCGACCACTCTATTAGCAGCACAGATTCTGTGTAATGGAATGGTAGGTGTGTTGGGGCTTGATTGACAAGTTTCACCTTGTTTTTGTAAATGGGTTGATTTTCTAAATGATAAAGAAACCTTGTTCCAAGAGGGTGAATAAAGTAAAGATGAGCTCGGGCGGATTAAGAGGAAGGGTATTAAAGTGAGAGGGTGGTTTCCAGGCGTTAGGCAGTGCACCTTAAATGGAGAGCTGTGTCTGACGGATGACTCCCTTTTGTTATTGAAAGTTTTTAGAAGACTTGTATAGGTCAAGTCTGTTTCAATCTACATTTATAAAAGTTCTATCTGTTTTAAGGAAATCAAAGTATGAAGAGAGATAGCTTTAGATTCTATTTGGGGAGCTCTTTTAAATATTTAAATAGAAGGCATTCAGACTATGATCCTACACTAGGAAAACTTAATATTAAGGATTTAAATCACCAATTTATTGTAGCCAGTGCCATTACTTTGGGAATAGGTAATAACCACGTTGGGCTTGGTTGGATCCTTCCTAAAGCAGTTTGCACAGGGGAGAGAGGAAGATCCACAAACCCAGGAAGGAAGAGCAAGTGCTCAGTGGAAGGCCTGGGCTGAGGATCTGCTCCTCTCTCCCCACGGTGCACGTTGAGAAAACAGATCACCACCTCCCTTGGTCGCCTGATTCAAAGGAAGCTGGGAGCACAACCGGAGTACATTGATTAAAGGGTCAAAGTTTGAGGGACTAGGAGAAGGCCATGTGAGGACGGGGGTCATTCAGTTCACTGGCATAAGGGCAGTTACCAAGTCATTTTATTGTCTGGTAGAACCAGATGAGGCGAATTCAGTTTCTTGTTCTAGAAGCAACAAACCAAAACCCTATCACATTCCGTGCTATTCCTGAAGCAGAGAGCAGTGCTTGCATCTAATCTAATCAACACTGCAAATGCATGGCAAGGCCAAGTCTAGAAAATGTTTTGATCTTCCCTGAAACATTACAGGAGAGAATTGGTTAGGGTTACAAAATTTACAAATGGGCATTGCTTTTGTTCTTTTAAATTTTTCTTACTTGTCCACATAACAGACACACACAGAAAATTTGTGTTTATTATTATGAAATCTGTAGTTATAAAAAGACCACTTCACTGACATCCCCCTTCCTGCTCTGTTACTCCCTTTGCAGAAATGTCACCTCTCAGCCTTTTCACGCATACCCTCCAAAGCTTTTCTGTTACGTTTACACACATATAGGCACATAGATATTTACATATTTTGTTTGTCATGCGCCTGTGATACATAGTGTTAAACAAATAGTCTTCTCCATTCAATAATATGATCTAGAGATTTACCCCTGTTATGGCAGGTGTGCAATAATGTATTTAATCTCTCTTCCACTGATGGATATTTAAGTTGTTACCAACTTATTCTATTGGGGACAAAGCTACAAAGGATATCCTTTTATGGAAACAGTTCTGTTGGCACAATTCCAAGGAGTAGTAAGAACACATTATACTTGGTAAGTCTTTTTATAGTGCACTCTAAAAAGGCTTTACCAATTTATAATACCCTCTAAGATACGCAAGAGCTCCTGTGTTCCCATACCTTGGCAATCAGATACCATCACTTGAACCTTTGAATAGATGGTTTAACTATATTTAACACCATTAGAGTGGTTTTCTTAAAATTAATTCTCTATCTGTTCAAACTTGTGCAGCAATCTTATTTAGGAAAATAAAAATTACTACCGTGGGTCCTGCTAATGTGTAGCTCATCCTCCTGGATCTTTTGTGCAGAAACGGAGGGTAGGACTATAAATACTATAAACACTTCAGAAACACTGTGAGCGATTGAGGCCAGAGGCCGTGGCCTCCCCAAACCCTGCAATCTCCCGCATATTTTAGGAGGTCAGTTTCTTCCATTTATTGTACTTTTAGCACTGAGGGGATTCTCGGTTGGTTTCTTTCTACTGTAAACAGTACTCCCCAAAACTGCTGCAAGAAAAATGGCTCCTGCTCTGTCACTTGACTCTGTGACTAAAGCACTGATTCTGTTATTGTTTGTTCTTCATACATTTCATTTCTCAAAGCACGTGCGTGCATAATGGAGGAGATATGGACACACACATATGTGCATACACACACACACACACACACATACACGCTATCTCATATACCCACCAGGAACCAAAAATACCTCTTAAGGCTCTTTTGAAATAATGAAGTATAATGTCATTGTCTATGCTTTCTTACTTTTGAAAGCTATAGAGATTAGGGAATTAAAAAAACAACTTAAGATATACTAGAATAAGATCAAAATGTCTTCTTGCTGTACCAATTATAGTTCATATTGAAAAAAAAATTTCCTTCTGCAAAAATTTCATGCTATCCCTCATAAACTTTTGTTTTTCCTATACTTTGAATTAAAACAAGTTTTCCTTAAGTCCCTGTAATTTCTTATAGTTATTATAGTCCCTTCTAAAATCTATTTTTCAAATTTGATATCATATCTAGCTAAAGCTATTGGGGCACATACAAGAAAATGATTTAGAGTTACCAGTTGGTAATATATCCACATTTCATTGTGGAATTTCATTTCAGAATAATAAGTCAATGTAATACATTTCTGCAGTCTTAGATTGATTACATTGGGCACATATTTACATTTACAAAAACACAGGCTAAATATTTCCCCCCTGCTTTTGATATCATTTCACTTTGCTATTTTGTGCTGGTTAGAACAGTTGAAAATAGCACATGATTTAACATTTTATCAACATGTAATGAAAAACGTACATTTTCTAACTCTGTTCTGTCATATGAGTCACAGTAAAGAACTTGGGTGAAGAATTTCAGGGTAGTTAGACTCCATGATGACAAATAAGTTCTCCGGTTGTTTATTTAATGCCAGGGTCGCTTCTCTCTAAAATGGTGCTTTTAGGTCATTTTCCTCCCTGGGGTTCACTGTCTTTGAACATAAGCCAAATAGCATAAACAAAGTATCATTAAGAAGGTTAATCTACCGCTGAAGAAGAAATTCTGAATGCATTCCAAAGAAAATACAAACGACTTTTAGACTACCTCCTCTCAAAAATTTTCATGCCCTCCAGGACCTGATTAAGAAGTTGATGATATTTTAAAAATTATTTTAGGTTCAAAACACATTTAATGATAGGAAAGAGTTAAAAGGAAATTTAGCATTGAAAGTTGAAACATCCCATAATTTAGAGCAGAAACAAAATGAGTTTGCTTGAGACCCCAGGAAAGCCTCTGGTCCCTTGCTCACACAGTCACCAAGCATACATAAGTGTGCTGGGAAGAGTGCCTGCCGGCAGGATTTGTCAATGTATGAGCACTGGGCCAACGCTGATAGATTAGAATATTTATAGATAAATATAAAATGTATCGAAGAGTTTTAAGTGAAGAATGTAAAATTACCAAGAGAACAATCAAAGTTTCCTGGACTCTTTAGGGCCTCTGTCCTGCACAGAGTGGGCTGAGGAAGTCTGGGAAGAGCAAGTTCTTTCCCACACCTCCCCGAGGAGAGCTGAGACCACCAGAATTTGGTGCGTTTGACGTGGGCCATCTCCTTGAAGATACTTTCCCTATGGGAAGTGGAGACCATAGCTACCAGCCACCAAGACCTGTCAACCCCAAACACGCATATCTCACGGCTACACAGTAGGGCAGTTCCCTCCCCCCATGCAAAATTGTCAGCAGTTTTCATCAGAAGACTTCACATATGTGTGGACTTTTTCACCACAAGGCGCAGGAGCCCAGATCCGACCTTTCCTCCCACCCTGATCCCCACCACCTGGAATCTGAGCTACTGGGTCACTCAGGAGAGCCGAGCTTTGGAAGCCGACAGGGGAGCGTTCAGCCACGGAGTGGGGTGCAGAAGGCTACCTACGGGCTGAGGTTGACACTTCAGGTGACAGTGGTAGGCGGGTAGTAGGAGTTCTTGCTGCTGTATTTATCTCGTTCCAAGTTTCATAGGAAGCACTAAAGTGGATATTTCTGCGCGAGTCACGTGCGTGTGAGGACAGCAGCTCAACTTAAACGCTGTGTAGTCCCCGTGAAAGCCAAGCAGTCCAGGGTGCAGTGCTTCCTTTCCAAGCCTCCCTATCTCTATGACTTTCCCTCCAGGAGAAGCATATCAGCCACCCCTACTCCAGAAAATCCCATTTCCTGATCTGTAATTTGCTTGGGGACCTACATCCCTCCAGCGTCACACTTTGGCTGCCGAGGAGAGGGCTGCGCAGCTGCTTCTGTAGAGAGGGCTGTCACCCAAGGTTCCCTGGGTGTCCCTTCTAACTTCTTCCTAGGTGGAGCCAGGGCTGGAAGTCGCGGCACTTGGCGGTCTGTTACCCCATAAACCATAGCTGTTAAAGATTGGCATGCTCTCTAGCTCACTCAGAATCATTTCTTAAATAAAGGAGAATTCCTTTACAAGCACACATCATTATTCCCGGGTTCGGAATATCTTAGCATGTTTCATGCCCCCAGGAAACACCTCAGCTTCATTTAGACTTTAGAATACTTTAGAAAGACTTTAGAAGACTTTTATCAGACTTTAGAAAGAGTCTGATAGAACACGGCTGACAGTCCCGGACCCTCCACAATTTAAGCATATCCTGGGTCCCCCCTCCCAGGCAGAGGCAGTGGGGCCTTTTGTAGCTCAAAATTGTCAGAGGAAAAACAAAGTTTTATCCTTAATATGCTTTGAGAAGTAGACCATTATTATTTCTGTTCCCTGGAGGTACAGATTATAGGCTTTCCTATGTCTTAGTCATACTGATGTTTACCAGTTTCTCTAAAGATTATTATTGTGGTTGATTATTAGTGATATTGTTGCTGTTCAAACCCTGGGAAATAGAATAGGAAGGGAATTACTGCTTTTCTTACTTGCCTTTCAGTGCTGTGCATGGGATGGTCTCTCAAATCTAATCAACACTTTAGCCCTTTTAATGGGGGGGGCAATCTAAAGCCTTACTCTTATTTGACCTTATAAAATTCAAGTTCTTTTAGAGAAACGCTAACATAATCAGCAGAGCAACAGACCAAATATGTCATTGTTGACTTTCATTTCCTCCATAGGAAGTGGGGTGACACTTTCTCAGTTATCTCTACCAATTGGGGCAGCCTGGCCAAGGGGGTGTCAGTTATCTACTGAGCCAGTTTACTGCATTATTTAGCTGGGTACCGAGCCTGGCTCAGGGCCAGAGATACAAATAGAACAAAGGTTGCCCATTGCTGTTTTTGTACAGCCCAGGATCTCAGGATGGCTTTTACATTACATTTTTGAATGGTTGAAAAACATAAAAAGAAGACTCTTGTTTCATGACATGAAAATTATATCAAATTTAAACTTTAGAACCCACAGAGAAAGTTACGCTGGGCACAGCCAAATCCCTGCGTTTATGGACTGTCGGTGAGAAGCTTCGGCGGAGACCGTCGGGGGATCGGGGGAGCGCAGCCTCAAGTACTTCCAGAAAGGCTTCGCTGAGCACTCCCTGCTCTGCACCTGCTGGGTGGGGAGAGGGAGACGAGGGGAAATAAGCTGGTGAAATACAACAGGAAAAGCCCCAGTGAGAAATGTAGCTGAGAAGTATTGGGGGGGGATTTGGCACACTTAGGGTCAGTGAAGTCCATGGAGGAAAAACAGGTTGAGCTCACGTTCAAGGAGGAGCAGAAACTAGAAGGGCCCGGATGGGGGCAAATGCCTAAACCTGTAAACACACATGATCAAGTGATATTTTAAGGACTCACATTGGTATAGGGTGACAAGAGCAAAAGAGAGGACCCTGGGGAGGGGCCCTGCGGGTGGTGTTTGGAGGCAAGACCACACTGTGCTGGGTGTGGCCGAGCAGCGGGACACTGGGGACTGGTTTCAGCAGTGCGAAGCTTGATTGTGAAGGGGCCAGTGCAGACGGGGAGAAGGACGGTACAATAACCCAGGCAAGTGGGGAGGAAGCTGCTAGAATTAAAGAGATTAAACAGGGTGGAGGAGAGGCTGTCACAGGCACACGGGAGTGGCAGTGACTAAGACCGCTGGGCATCAGAACAGGACAAAGTGAGAGAAAAGCCTTCGATGCCTTTTGCAAGTTTTATTTTCGCAAGTCGTATGAGGAATCCTAAGTGGAAATGGCCAGAGTGCAGCTGGATGAAGGGGTCTGGAGCTCAGGATAGAGGTTGGAGCTGGAGATTTATACATGGTGCCTGGAACCAGCACATGCGGGGGAAATGCTCTGGGTTGAGGGACATGGCTGGACATGAAGGGTGGGCACAGTGGTGTGGCCAGAGCAGGAGACAGTGGGGGAGGAGAGGGAAACTTCCAGAGCAGAAGCCAGTGGTCAGCAGTGCCAGGTGCCCTGTCAAGGGTAGGGGGCAGTGAACATGAGATTGCAGTGGGCTGTGAATTGCTAGGACGGCAGAGGGGTTCAGAAGGCGAGTTCACCAATCTTGGCTGACCAAGGACACAGAGAAATGGGGGCGAAAGCTAGAGGGTGGTATGGAATTGAGAAAGGTTTTGGTTTTTTATCGGTAGGGTTGGGCCTGGATGAATGCTGACAGGAAAGACCCAGAAGAAATTAGAAGACTGAAAATACAGGAATGGGAAAGGCGTAGCTTGATGACCCTGGGGTGTAGAGAGCTACATAGAGCCCAGCACCCAGGGGAAGGCTTTGCCTCGTGCAGGAGGCCCCCGAGGACAGGGCGGGCACAGCCAGAGTCAGCGACACATTCTGTTCCGAGAGAATAATGTATTGTGGTGGGCTCCTTTCAAAAGACACCCGTTTCTTAGTCCAGGAGGCACATGGCCCTCAGCATGGGGAGAGAGGAGAGGAGTACACATGATGGACGGCTGCCAGCGGCAGTGGGGAGAGGGAGCTGCAGAAGGTGGCCTCGCTCTGCAAGGCCACCTGGCTGTGGGTGCTCACCCAAGGGAGGTGAGGAGCGGCAGCAGGCGCAGGGAGTGCGCTGGGGAGAGTTGGCCACACTGCGGTTTTGTTCCGCAGAGTTGCTGGAACACAGAGCAGCAAGATCACCTTGCCTTTCGCCTCCCGCAGAGAGAGCGGTTCCAGGACAAGCTGAGATTTCTCAGCTGCTGGAGAAGGAGTCAGAGGCAGAAAGAAGCTGGCACAATGGGAAAGGATCGCGCAGTCCAGGGGCTCAGAGTCTGCAGAGGGTGGGAGCACAGGAGGTTGTGGTCAGCAGTGGGATGGGGTTGGGGTAGTGCACAGCCTGGGGTTGCAATGACTTCTGGAAGGTAAGGCCCAGGTCAGGGTGAAGGAAGAATAGCAGAGGGAAAGGGCTCATGCTTGGTGGGCCATGACCGGATCAGACACGTGGACCCTGAAGTCTTGTGAGTCTTGGGGGGCTGAGCAGATTCAAATTCCAGGGGACAAACCCCACATGACTGTGGAGAGCAGAGAGACCAGGACGGCACACCTGTGGTGTTGACCTCCATGGCAGCCTGCACGCGTGTATGTTTCTGTGGAACTCCAGCCTGTGACTTCACTGCTTTACAGAAGAGAGGAGGCTGTGGGCGCTCTGAGCACATGTGCTGGGGAACAGCTGCACAGCTTCAGAAAGACCTGAGTGTTTCCCCAGGCACACTCACGTCAAGTTATGAAAGAGACCACATCGACTTGGGAACATGAAAGTAGATTGTGGGGCAGTGAGGCCATCGCGAGAAGAGGCTCCTGGTCTCTTCTGGGAAGGGCAGAACGGGCAGCTCTCTTACCCCGAAACCTAGGGATTGCCCTTCAGACCTGACACTGCTTGTCTGGGGATCCTCTGGCTTGGTACTGTTTTGCAGGAGAGAACTTCCTTACTCTACAGTGTGCTCACAACCATTCTTCTAAATCAGTGGTTCTCAGCCTTCCTAAGGCCGCAGCCCTTTAATACAGTTCCTGTGGGTCGCAACCCACACATTGAGAACCGCTGTTCTAAATGCTACTTCTGCCCGGAACACTGAGGACGCAGGGCTGTGGGCGTTAGCCTGGGAAGGGGCATGTGCTTGGGCCACCAGAAAGCACAGTGACGAGCACAGGCGAGGAGTCCAGGTATATTTTCTGCTGCTTCCAAGTAAGGAGACATAAGGTCTTAACGATGCATCTTCAGTGATATCTAAGCTCACGTTCACTGTGATCTGAGCAATATTTTAAGCACTCTGCCTCATTTGTCCCATTTAATCCTCCCAGCAGCCTTATGAGGCACAGGTGCTGTTATATTCCCAAGATGAGAAAAATAGGCAGGCGGAAGCAGCTTCCCAGGGCCACACAGACTGGGAGCCGGTCTCAAAATTGCAATCCAGACCCTATTGCCCTAGAGCTGTGTGTGATGAGTAAGAAGATTTACCTGACTGAGCTATTTTGTTTTAGTAAAACCCCTTCTTAGGGCAAGCTTGAATAACTAATAATTTACAAAGTGTTATCTATACAATAAAGTGAAACCACTTCTTAAATTACTGTCTCACACACCTAAGACTTGGCCTAAGTAACAGAGGGAATAAATACCTTTTTTTTTTTTTTTTTTTTTGAGACAGAGCCTTAAGCTGTCACCCTGAATAGAGTGCTGTGGCATCACAGCTCACAGCAACCTCCAGTTCCTGGGCTCAAGCGAGTCTCCTGTCTCTGCCTCCCAAGTAGCTGGGACTACAGGCGCCCACCACAACGCCTGGCTGTTTTTTGGTTGCAGCCATCATTGTTGTTTGTTGGGCCCGGGCTGGATTCGAATCCACCAGCTCAGGTGTACATGGCTGGCGCCTTAGCCCGTTGAGCCACAGGCGCCGAGCCATAAATACCTTTTTAAACAATAGTTGAATTTATTTTAGATCAGAAAGAGAGAAAATTTTTTCCTTGAAAGCCCCAAGTATTAGAGTTATTTTGTGAAGTTTTCATGCATTTATTCTAAATTAATAGAACCCCAAACATACAGAAAGATTAGTGAGGAGAATGGGAATTGTGGATTAGACCACACCAAGAGCTATTTCTCTTTTCTCCTTCTAAATGAAACAGTTTCCTAATATAGTAATTCTCTGTGTGATGAACCACATCAAAATCTCAGTTTTTTAAAACTAGGTCACAGAATAGAATATTAAGCATTTTTATATCCAGGGTAAATATTTCATTAATATGTTTAATTATAAACATCTTAGTTATGTCATAGAATGAAATAGAAGATTTGTAAATTTTAATTATTCTTAGAGAGTAGCTTCTGTTTGGAATGTTCATCCGCTGTCTGTATTACTAAAGAGAAATGTAAAATGAAGCCAACAAAAATGAATCAAGCTATGACTAGTCACAAAGGTGAAGAGATTTTAATTAGACATTTCAGTTTAGCTTTTAAAATAACTGTTGTCATTCCCCCCAGATAGAACAAAGACATACACGGTTTACTCTGAAAGATATTAAAATCATCTTTTATGAGTTTACAGTAGCCAGTTTATTCACTGAAGAAGGAATGGAAAATTATTTTCTCTTGCCTCTAAAGTTCACTAATAGTGTCTTTCTAAGAACTGGCTTTAGTCCATGCTAGAGTGTGGGAAACAAATGGAAATCTACCAAATCCTAAAACTTTAATTAACAACCAAAGACAGACGTTAATAACGCTTTTTAAACCAAATGCTGTTTTTATTAAATCCAGGTTTGCAGAATTATTTATTTTTATAAATTGTGATGGTTGTTGTAGTTCTCCTGTCTCCTATCCAAATGCTACAATGTACTCTTTAGGATAAAGACCAGAGAAGAATTTACCCATCTCAGGCTTTACCATTACCCAAAAGATACTCTGATCCTATCGACTTTGTCAGTGTAATTTCCCTTCTGGCCACTATTCGCAGGCCAAGGATACTGGTGATCAACGGTCCCCAACCTTTCTGGCACCAGGGACCAGTTTCATGGAAGACAATTTTTCCATGGATTTAGGGTGAGGGGTGAGGGGTGGAGGTTTTGACAGCAGGCCGAGCTCAGACGGTGATGCTAGGATGGGACCAATTTCATGGAACACAGTTTTTGCACAGGGAAGGGGAGCAGAATCAGATAGACAGTGACGCTCAGGCCTGCTGTGCAGCCAGTTTGCAACAGACAGGGACTGGTTTGCAGCTGGTGATGACTGACTTTGGCCAAGGATGGCTCCTGACATCTGATTTCTTGCAGAACAGCACGCTGGACCAGGAGTCAGAGTCTGGCTATGACTGTCCAGGGTCTGGTCAGACACTGATTGTGGAGCTTGAGGAAGTCAGGCCACATCAATTCTCCCAGCCTCAGAGTCCTCATCCCCCGAAATGAGAGAATCAGATCGAATCTTATCCAAAATTTTGTTTTATTTTAAAATTCAGCGATGATGTTTATCTATCAGGCCCTTTCTGATCTTTGTTCAGAGCCTTGTTATATACGTTACCTACCCCTTCGCTATAAATTGTTTCATCTGCCCAAGGATGGAGAGAGCAGAATGGAAATTTCATCCAATTGAAATTAACTGATTCCAAGCTCCCAATTATAGGAGAACTCTAGGATGTCTTTATTATCTATAAACGTATTGGATTCATTTCTTTTGTTAAAAGACTGTATCTGTAGATTTTCTTTTTTCCTCAAGCACTGTTGGGCAGAAACTTAGATCATGTAACAGTTTTTCTGTCTAGTGAATTCTGTTAATCCTTTTTTATAAAACTCAACATACCATATCTTTTATAAAGTTTGCAGTTTTTGAGGAGTAGTCTCTGAATATTGCCATGGTAGATTTATCCTTCTGGATTAATAATAGCAAGATCAATAGGGTGTCCAGTCTGCCAAAGAACTTTTAAAAAAACAATAGAACTGATTATTGTTCCATTGATTGATGGATTGGCTTTTTAGAAAAGCAAGTGGTCAGATGAACGGACAGCTTTCTTTTTCCTCTCAGTGTTTTGCCTGGAAATATCAGGAGGAATCCTCATCTGTTACCCAGGCATTAGGTAAACAATCATTTTATCAGTATCTGGATTCATGATTGTTTGATACAAGCAAACATTTGATGGCTAGGTCAGCAAGACCAGGAGGCTACAGTTTATTGGGGCTGAACACAAAAATTTAAAACAATTTTAGCTCTTTTGTGCCCTACCAAGGTCTCTGCCCACATTTCCCCTAGTACCCCCTACTCAGGGCCCATTATCATGAAAATACTTTCTAAATCTTCAAAATACTTTCTAAATCTCACACTGGAATGCAAGTGTCAATTTGTCTTTGATATCGGAAAATACTACTTTGATGTTTCAAAGAACAACACTCAATAGCACAGTCACATCTAGATTAAGTCAATCTTTATCATCCCGTAGACGCCAGGGATGGACACTCTCCTCTTTCTCCTTCAACAAAGGTTGACTGAGTCCTTACTGTGTTCGAGGCACTGCAGTAGGACAGGACTCAAAGGCAGTAAGACAGGGTTCTGTTTCGGGACCACACAGGTGACTGGGGATCACAGGCAGGTGAGCAAGTCAGGGCAGAACAGACAGTAAGGAGAGCAACGTAATCAGTGCAGGTACCTCCAGCGTGGCACATTAGGCAGTAGGAGGAGGGAGTGATTTTGTGTGAGTGCATCAGAGAAGAAATTATGAGAGAATCTGGATCTCAAAGCACTATGGGTAGTTCATCAAGCGAATGTAAGAGACTGGGCATTCTGGGAAATTCTGTTTTAGCTCAGTTGGTTGTGGTTTTAACTCAGTTGTGCTAAGAAGGCAGAATTAGCAGAATTCAGTACAAGCAGAGAGAGGAGTTGTGGTGACTCCCAGGTGTCTGGTTCATTTAACACGGAGGGGAGTGGGGGTGGTCATTAACTGAAATAGGGATGGCAGGACAAGAGCAAACTGAACTTGCGTCAGAACCTTTCAGAAAGCTACATTCACTGCCAAGTAGTATTAGATTTCATCTGACAATTAGGCTTTCCCATCTTGTTCTCTTCCCAAAAAGTGATGCCATCAGTGTTGGAGGCCCGGCGCAGATGTGCTCTTTGCATCAAGGCTGATGACTGCAGACTTCACAGAGGGAAGGACAGAGAGGGTGTCAGAGTCACAGAGGGAACACTGATTTCCTCTTTGTGTGCTCTCAAAGAAACTCTGTCATCGTTTGGCATCTTCACTGAAGCACTAATCAGTTTTTGATGTGTGTTGTTACCTACATTGGGAATGGAGTGGACTGGGGCGTCGATATTTGGAAGTTAGCCAGCTCCTAATGTCAACGGCTTTTGTTGTCCCGGGAAGTTTCAGAATAATTCATTGTCCTTATCATGTTTCCTGCACAGAAGATTTTATTGTCGATGGTAATACCGAATCTGTGTTGGAGCCCTTGAGATACAAAAATCTCTCAGTAGGCATGCCATTCTCAAACTGGTTTTGTGAATTTTACTGGGTTGTAGGCATTTGTGAGAGGAGCAAAGCTCTGTACCATTTATACTCAACAATAGAAAAGCCAACACTGTGTTTTGTAGGTGTAAGTGCATTTTATGTGGGCTGTCTTTTTGTTATTCGTTCTTTTATAGAAAGCAGTGGAGATAATGTAGTCACAAAATCCCATCTGTCATTAAGGCACTGTAGTTTCCAGAGGCATGGGTTTTAGGATATTCATTTATAATAACTTTGTTTTGTGAGCTCAGTAACTTTTGTGATGACGTACATATTATTTTTAAGTCTTCGTCTATATCTTGTTGCTTTTTTTTGCATTAAATATCACCTATAGTTCAAACAAAAACCATTCTGTACATACAGAAATAACCATAGCTTATTTCTTTGACTCATATTGACAATATGTAACTATAGGGCAGTGACTTTTAAAGCGATTACCTCTACATGCACATCTAGGGTTGGGCATTTGAATTTAGGATAGGTTGAAAATAATGCTGGACAGATGAGTGCATTTTGTTACATTCTAGCAAAGATCATCACAACAAGCATATCTTAGACCCCTGTTTTCATTTGGTTGATTTTCTCTGGAGCAAGCATGCTCTGGTTTTCACCAAGTATCGATGGAAATTAAGGAGTCAAAAGGAGGGCCAATTTATGAGATGGACTTGTTCTTCTGGCATATGGAGTTAAATAGAACCCTGTCTGTTTCCAGTGTTATGCTGACTTCCCTGAATGACATGGGTTATATTTATAAAGCTTAGATAAATATAGTGTGTGTGTGTACATCTGTATAGGTAAATGAGAGAGAGAAAGACAAAAATCTTGGCAAGACAGAATGGTGAAATTTAACCTAAAAATCTTAGGTTTCTCAACAATTGAAAGCCTTTTTGGGCCAAATATCTGCTGTGAGTTGTGAGGTCTTAAGCTTTCCCAAAGGTCATTGATTGAATAGCGCAGAGAGCTTCACTCCTGTGTTCCTCTGAGGTTATACCGTGGACCCCTCTTCCCTGGGAAAGCCGAGGGCAATTGTAGGTGTCCAGAGAAAGTGGCTGTCTCATTGGTGCTCCTCCTACAGACATAGCAGTGTCAATGAGACACAGGACGTTGCCAATGGCAGCTAATTGTATGAAGTTCCCTCAAACTGCAACTTACTCATTTCAAATGAGAGTGATATAGTTTACCCTCAAGACCTGCTTTAGTCAGTTAGGCCACTGCACCAAAATACCACGTGGGTGGCTTAAGTGACTGGTGCTCATTTCCCTTAGGAAGCCCAGGCCACCAGCAGCGCTTTTGGTGTCCGGTGTCAGCCCTCTTCCTGCTTTGCACACGGCCTCATCTCCTTATGCCCCCACACGGCCTTTCTTTTGTGTGTGGACACAGAGAAGAAGAGATCTCTTGTCCTTCTTCTTTTTGTAAGGGCATTCACCCCATGCCGAGGTGCCCACCCTCATGACCTCATCTAACCCTGATCACCTCCTGAAGGTCTCACCTCCAAGGACCATTACATAGGACCTGAGGGCTTCAACTTAGGGATTTGGGTGGGAGCGGGAGGCACACATATTTAGTCTGTAGCAAGCTCTTTAGCTGGTCCTGGTTTAGCTAGAAGTGGCCGCCATACTTTGAAGATTCAGGTGGATAGGACTGTAGCGCTCAAGGTTTGCATTAGACAAATTTGGGTTCCCACTTCAGCTCTGATTGTTACATCTTCAAGATGTTGGACAAGTTGTTAATTCTCTCTAGGTCTAAATTTTCTCAACTGTAAAATTCTTCAGTAACAGCACCTGATTTTAGAGTTTCTGTCAAGACTAAATTAAAATCATACATGTAAGGCTTTTAGCACAGTGCTTGGCATAAAATAGATCCTTGGTAAAAATTTATTTTCTAAATTAAGAAAATTAACATATAGGATAAATTAATTAATTTTATAAATTAAGAAAAACAACGAAACCCATGCAAACAAAAACTGAGATGGGTAACACAAGAGATGAAATTGTTTGACCAGTGAATTAGAGGTTAATGTTAAGATAAAATTTGTTTGTATTTGACTGTAAATTTTATAAATCTCTGTTAATTTTACCACAGAGACAAATGGTGTGTGTGTGTGTGTGTTTTCCTGTGTACGTGCAGGACCATGGAGCAGGTGACCATACGGACCTTGGTTGTAATCTCTTGATTTCTTTTAATAAATAGCTCAGATTACACCACCATAAAGAACTCGAGCTAACTCACCACTTCAAAATTTAGAATATATTTTATTTATATAAAACTATCTTTTATGTCAATGAAACCAGAAAACTTTTAAGCCTGCTTTGCTATTCATGAGTATTCCCTAACAAAAATGTCCCTTTGTGTATCAGTAAGAAGAGGCTCCAATTAACTGTGATTGGCAAGAAAATGACAAAAGGCAGCCAACCAGCCACACGTGCACATGCGCACTTCTCAACACCCAAATCCCAAATACCCATAAATCCACTGTGGACATTTGTGCCATTAAGAATGTAGCAAGCGTCTTAAAATATTTAATAACTTACATTTTATGAAAATGATCATTGCTTTTCACTTTAGGCTTAGTGACTCAGAGGAAAAAGTAAATCCAAGTCTGCTGTCACATGACCTGAGATGTCAAGGTCACAAATTCATTTGATCATCAGTAAGAAAGCAAACTAGCATTGCTCTTAAAAGCTGGATTTCTGACACAGTGAGCCAGAGCCGAATGAATCCTTACCCTTGAATCATCACGGTAATGGTATCTTCCCACTGTGCCTTTTGTAACTACCAGTTACATATGCCACCACCACAGGACATTTAAAGGAGAAAGGGTGAGGGTGTACAGGGGCCGAGAACAACCTTGGGATGGGATGGGTTCCTTGCATTTCAGTAAAATTTAGGCTTCAAGAGGGCAAGGAGTTCGTGAATGCTTGTGGAGAATAAAACAAAATCTAAACGTTATTCATAACATAATGCAATTAAGAAGCCACAGCCCATGGAGCTGGAAATTCAAGAGGATTGTGTCTTCATATGGCATTTTTATCTGCACATTGGGTAGATTTATGTATTTAGAAAAGAGCTATCAGAAATATATTCCCAGAAAGTGACCTTAAGCTCTACTGAGTGATCTGATTTCTGGCCTTGCAAAGAGAATCAATGAAAAGAATAGGATCCTGTGAAATTAGTGGTTTCCCCTGACCCACCCCCTGGCTGCATTTACCCAGAATGAACCTGTTTCAGGCTGTAATTGTTTTGTGATTAGTGTGAATGAATGGTCCTCACCACGTAGATTCACTATTGCTTTTTTAATTAATAATAATGTATTTATATAGTTGCTATCTTAGAGGAAATCTTGAGTGCTTTATAGTTGATGAATTCCAATTTATCTTCATACTGTCTGGTCACATGTAAAGATCAGGTATTCCAGTTTCATTTTAAGGAGGAAAAACTTGAATCCAAAATGTTAAATCATTGGCCATGGAGATTCAAAAAGCTAATGATAGAATCACCAATTAAGATCTAGTAGTCTTGAATTTTGATTCTGGCTGTTTCACAAAAGCATTTGGTCATTTAGGTCAACTTTCAATATTCCTTTGGGAAAAAAGTTGATTAAAACAATTATTTGAAACTGTTCTGACTAATGGAAGTTTATATTTCTTCTTATTTTGGTAGCATATGACAATTACCCTTAAGACATTTTCATTTGTTAGACCACATGCATTTTTTAGTGGCCTATGTCAATATTTTTAGATGCTAAGTCACATGTATCATAAGTTTGTCTCCTGGTAGGGGAGCAAAGCAGAACTTAAGTCTTGATAATTTGGTAGATGTGATTCTTTTTTACTTTTATGGCCGGGGCTGGGTTTGAACCCGCCACCTCCGGCATTTGGGGCCGGCACCCTACTCCTTTGAGCCACAGGCGCTGCCCTGTTTGTTTGTTTGTTTGTTTTGCAGTTTTTGGCCAGGGCTGGGTTTGAACCCGCCACCTCCATATATGGGGCTGGCGACCTAGTCACTGAGCCACAGGCGCCATCCCAGTAGATGTGATTCTTTAAGGACTGGGTGTCTTCATCACCTACCTAGTATTGTTTTAACCAACAACAACAACAAAGAAATAATCTTCCCAAGAAAAACATTCTCAAAACCTCTAAGTCACCCACCCATGGGAAAGTTACTAACATCCTTTCAATCACCCATTCCTCCAGCCTTAACTCTGACTTTTCTCCTTTTTCGTTCACTGCAATTCCTATCAGTTTCCCGAGTTCATTGCTTTGTTTCTCTGTGCTCGCCTTACTGTTCCCACTCAGCTCTTCACATGCAAGTTGGCACACTCCTTAATTGTCTTCACAATTTCCTCAATCCATCCTCTATTAACTTTCCTAATAAGCTCCCCGTACCTTTTGAAATTTCGAATTATTCAGGCATGAACAGCATTCAGAATAATATATGGAACATCGTATGTTCACCATCCAGTATGAAAGACACAACATTGGAGATAAAAGTTGAAAGCCTTCTTTGAATCCCCCAATCTCATTTATTTCTTTCCTTCCCCACTATCATGAATTCAGCGATTATTATTCTTATTCCTACTTTTATATGTTTACCATATCTAGTGTTCATAAAAATGTATGCTGTTTATCCACTCCCAAATTTTTATTTTTGAAACTTCCTTTTTTTTTCATTGTGACTTTGATATTGTCACTATGAATTTGAAGTATACACATTAGCTCATATGACTTTATTCCCTTTTGTGTCACTGCTGGAGTCCAGGGGTCCTACAATGATACTACAGTTTATGTCTTCTCCTGAGGATGGACATTAAGATCACTTGCAATTGTTCCCTCAAATACAAAGAATTATGTAATAAACATTTTTGATCACGCTTCCTTTTTCAACTTTGTGAGAGTTTCTCTAGGGCATTCTCCCAGCGGTCTAGTTGCTAGGAGGTGGGAAATGTTCATTTTCAAATTTATCATTGGCTGTGCCAACTGACTCCTCGTGCTCACCTGCTTTATGTCACCAAGAAAAGGCTCTTCCTTGGCCGCCACGCTGACTTTCAGTGGAATTTCAACCCCTGAAAAAAGAAAGGTTCCCTCCCTTCCCTCTGAGGGACTTCTCACAGGGACTCGTTCTGTGTGAAGGGTTACAAATTCAGAAGCTTCGGGGCTACACACTGAACTGTAAATGTGTGACGCGGCAGAGCATGTGGTCGATCTGGGGTGCACGGTGACAGCTCAGGTGCTGGTGCATCATACCTGACTCATAGGCCACCAGTTTATAATCCCCGAGTTTCTCATATTACCTTACTTTCCCGAGAGTGTCTCAGAGACGTGTAAGCATTCCCTCTGTGGTGGTGAAGATCGAGGATCTTGGAACCAGCCTGGTGGAGGTTAAATCCTGCCCCCCCACCACTGGGTGTGTGCTCTTACGTTCCCTGACATCCTCAGGGCTCCGTCTCCTTGTTTTTAAAATAGGGGAAATGCTAGTACTTATTCCTAAGGCTGCGCAGAGAACCATAGATCATCTACGGAGAGCTGTCACGTAGCTGTTCAGTGCATTTTTGCTGAATTGTTGAGGTTACAAACAAGTCATATTGTCCCCACTGTGTGTCAGGCATTGTTACAGAAGTGGGGAGACAGCACCCTCCATACCTGCAGGACTCTGCCTTAACAGAGCAGAAGCACATAAATGTCAGATCACTCCTCAGATACCCTCCCGTGAGGTCCCATCTCATTGGGAATGAAGTCAGTGTCCAGCCTTGTCCCCCTCCGGAT
Organism: Perodicticus potto; assembly: GCA_963574655.1. Classification (NCBI taxonomy): domain Eukaryota; kingdom Metazoa; phylum Chordata; class Mammalia; order Primates; family Lorisidae; genus Perodicticus; species Perodicticus potto. Next base: position 64,820 of record CAUYRH010078285.1, read on the forward strand.
CTGTCTGCACTTGCCTCTGCTATCTGCTCCCTGTCCTCACTTCCCCCTTGCCCACTCTGGCTCATGTGGGCTTTCCAGTGTGTAAAGCACGTTCCTCTTACTAGCTGCTCCTGTCTCTTTCCCAAATTAAGTTGGCAGCTGAGTCCAAGCCCCTAGCTTAGCAGACAATGGGCAGCCACAAAATACATATTATTAAACCAGTAAATAAACCTAATGATTCTCCTAAGGCAATGTAAATGCCCAAGGCATATTCCGAGTCGTTTCAGAGCAACTGCTTACCCGCGATCCGTGGTAGCCTAACTCCTTGCATGTTAGTAGACTCTGAATTCTTGGCTTAGGGATTCTTCCCGTGTAGGGCGATAGCAGCTTAGCAGTAGCCGTAATATTTGGGTGAGAGAATATCATATTCTTCAATAATGATGACTAACAGACAGTTGACCATTTCTTGAATCCCTTACTTGTCTACAAAACAACATCCCCAACCTTGAATCATCACCAGTCTCTTTTCTGTTTCCCCTCACATTTTAGGACTCATTGTCCATGAAGGAGCCGCAGTTTACAGGGTTTTTAAGCGCTGGCGAGCTGTTAATTTGTACTGGGATGTATTAAATTATGACAAAGCCACAGACATCGAAGAAAGCAGCCAGGGAGAGTCTCTGACAAGCAGGACTTTGTGGCTGCCGCTGACAGCGCTGCGGAACAGGAACTTGGTGCACCCCACGCAGCTGAGCTCCCCGCGATTCCAGTGCGGCTACATGCTGCTGCATCTGTTCAGTCGGATGCGGCCCCAGGAGGACCTGTCGGAAGAAAACAGCTCCGGGGAGGTTGTGATGAGAGTGACTTCTGTGTGACAAAAGCAGAGATGATGCAGTGGGGACCGCCACGCACAGTTCAGAATGTAATTGCGATGAAGGGAGAAACCCTAGCACTTCTAACAAACCAACATCTACGAACTTTTTAAAATTTATGCTTTTTATATGAACATTTGAATTGCAAATACATTTTTCTGAAAAAAAAAGAGTCCTCTTGTTCTTTGTTTTCCAGTTTCTCACATCTTTTATAAGTTGGTACTTGAAATCATTATACATATCGTTTAACTATTCTTGGTTAAAAGAATGGTGAAAGTTATCTTTAAGGCCCAAACTGTTTTTTCTTGCTTATTTTAAATATATTTTTTACCAAAAGTTTTGCCCCATGTCTAATTTTTCAGACATGTCATGAATGGGTAAGAGTTTAGAAGCCGTGAGCAGATTCCGAAGTGCCAAGTGTGCAACACAGAGGTGCTTCTGTGCAGTGGCTCCTGGTGACTCATGCTGGTTGGCAAACTTGAACATGGCGTTTTTGCTCTGATGAAATAGCCTGTCACCAGGAATGCAAGTTCGAGGAATTATGACTTGTTTTCTGAAACAATACAGAGAACTGGTAGAAATATAAAAATAAGTGGAATAGAATATTTTTACTTCAGTGCATATTACATTAGCAGGGCATGGTGCACCCACAGAGCTTACCAAAGTGTTGCATCCAGAACCTACGATAATAACACTGCCTGATATTTGCATAGCCCTCTAGTAGACCATTCACAATTAATTTAGTTAATTATTAGTGTCTTGAATTCTATGAGCACCATCTTAATTAGATTTTCTTTTCTTCTAAGTAAAAGCTTGTATACCTTCTTAATCACTTAAACACTAATCCTATTAGTTGGTTTAATGAAGTCCTATAAAGTATTTTTGTCAGTAGTGAGAAGTCTTTCTCTTTCAGTAGATGATTTCTTTTTTAAATGAAAAGAGCAAAGGAAAAATGAGCCTACTGACTCCCCAGGAATAGGCTGCTAACTATCAGTATCCGGAGATTTGCCACCTTTTTATCCACCTCATGGAGGTAGCTGGCACATTTTAGTAAACAAGGACAGAGCAGATGAGACGGCAGGAAGCCATGCATTCCCTAGAAACACGAACTGAACATGCCAGTTGTTTGAACTAATTAATGATTAAATCGAAAAGCATATAAATTGACATGCTTTCTGTTCTATTTTGTAATAATAACTTTGGAGTAATTAATGAGAGAACAGATCACGTTTGCATAGTACAAGAGTTCACAGAATAGCTCTGTGACTCCTCCCTACCAAATTTCCCGAATGCTTGAAATAATATTTTCCAGTTAAAAAACCGTGTTGCTAGTGACAATGATGAGATAATTTGCAGAAATGTGAAGAAGGAATCATGAAATCACAAAGCAAAGAAAATTCAGCCTTTATTGAGGGGCAGATATAGGAAGTGAGAATGTTAAATGTTTATTTCAAGCTGCATTTGCTTGTTTCCGTCTGAGAGTCCCTGGGCACCGTCCTGGGTGAGGCTCCTGGGCAGTTTAATCGCTAAGGTGAGCTGTCAAGAGCACAACATTTCATGCAGAGGAGTTCTGGTTCCTCCTGATGTTACAATTTAGATTAATTTACCTTGTCTTAAAGATGCTGGACAAAGAGATGATAGGCACAGATTAGACTTGTGCTTCTCCAGTATGCAGTGTGTCCAGACTGCCCTTGAACTAGCACACACCTTCCTATTCACATCAGCTCACTCGGAAAGGAAAAGGGAGAGAGGATGAGAAATTTGTTCCCTGTAACATCTGTGTAGCTGTGTGAGCGGGAGACACCTGGAGATGAGATGGAACCGTCCACCCGAAGGGGACATGTGCCCGGGCATCCCCTTCCCAGGACCATGCCCTTTGGATGGTCCTCTGTTTCTACACTCTGCATTTTCATATTTTCCCTCACCCCCCTCACGACCCCCTCTTACACCCACACGCACACCCTGAATCATCTTGGAATAAGAAATCTGGCAGAATTTCCACTCAACAAAATGTACCATTCATGGTGTGATTCCACTGAAACTTAAAAACGCACACACACACACACACACCCTCCAAGGGTGGGGAGTGCACTTAGAAAATATACTGTTTACGCCATAGGCCAGAGGTGGCGGGTCAAACCCAGCCCCGGCCAAAAAATGTAAAAAATAAATAAATAAATAAATAAATAAATAAAATATATATGTATATACACGGTTTAAAATTGATTACAGTTCTTTACATTGTACTATATGAGTTATGATATAAACAATTACCTTTTCAGCTGTGAATGTCATCCTTCAAACCCAGGCTACTTTAAATGTAAAAAAAAAATGGTGGAAAGGAAATGAGTTGAAAATATTTTGAATTAGTTTCTTTGAAATTGTTCCCAATATTTAGAAATTTAGAGTCTATAATATACAGCCTGTCTCCTCAGCAATTATTAATGTGCAGTACAAACCTTTACTTTCTGGGTGCTGTTATCCAGGTGCCACAGGTGAGCCAAGTTCACAGGAGGCTCAGGGTGGGGACCTGATGCACTACACCTTATGCACTCAGGTGAACTAAGATAAGTGGCACTCCAGAGGGGTGGTCATTTGTCCCAGAGACCCCTGGAGCAGGTGTTATTGAGGATATGAGAGAAGCCACATCTTGAAGGGAGAAAGAAAAGCTAAGGGGTGAAAGAGGCATTTTCCAGCAATGGGAGAGTTCATGTAGGGCAGCATGGGCTGTAAGTAAAGACATGATCCCACCCACCTGGCTGGCTGCATATCTGGGACTGAATCCCTGGAGAATGTGATGTTTGAGCAGTAGGTGGTAAAATCGGGCAAGGTCATTTCTGGGGGGTAGATGTTCCACATTAATTCCTATAAATTCAAAAGTGCAGCAGCAATATTTGGGTATCACAAGTGCTTCTTTCTTCCTCCTCCCAGGAGACAGCAAAACCCATCATTCCAGAGAAGGAAGCACGTCACAGATCTTGTGAAGTAGACGATAGTTTCTCCATTTGAAAAGTGCCCACAATCACTTTCCACAGTAAATAAATTTTATCATCAGATATTTTCACTAAATAATCAATTTTTAATTTTTTTCCTGTGCATCCCAATAACTATAAACATGCTCCCGTAAAGCTCGCTCTCTCTGCGGCCTTCCATGTGGACCCGGAAGTGCTTCTCTTTTCCTTTCTAAATTCCCCTGTAGGTAGCAATGTTAGCATGGCCTATTGGTTTTGGTGATGTGCAAATGCTCCATCCTCCCTTGTCCATGGAATTACACACCAATATAAAGTTTTCTTTGCTGTTCCAGAATTAGATTAACTGTCATCCAACAATTGATGTGTCTATTGTTTTTCTTTTTTGAGAAACATGGTCTCACTCTATTTCCTAGAATGGAGAGCAGTGGCACAGTCATAGCTCACATAACTCACTGCGATCTTGAACCCTTGAACTCCAGGGGCCCTCCTGCCTCAGCCTTCTGAGTAGATGGGGCTGCAGATGTGTGCCACCAGTCCCAGCTAGTTTGCCTTGTTCGTTTTGATGGGGTCTCTCTTTGTTGCTCAGGCTGGACTCAAGCAATCCTCCCCTTGGCCTTCTAAAGTGCTGAGATTACAGGAGTGAGCCATTGTGCCCAGCCCTAATGTGAAGTTTTAAATGCAGGTCATGCTCTGTCCATGTTTCCCCATAGATTTTTTTTTTCTAACTTGTTCATTTTAATGTTGGTTACAAACATCTGATACTTCAAGTTTTCTTTCCAAGTTCACCCTTTTTCCAACCAAGGTGTGGCAAAGTTTGTTTACAAATTATATATAAAACAAATACAATATACACAATAAGGGTAACATATATCATCATGTATATAATATATATTATTTACATAATGGCATAATTTGTAAAAAATAATTTAATGTTCTATATATTAAGACATAATTGATAAAAGATTTTAAAGAGATACTATCGGCAATTAACTCACTGCCAGTTTATCACTTCAGAAAAAATTCTATCATGTGTGAAGGATGAGGAATCACAGCGGACACTGTGATTTACAACAAAGCTCAAGGTTCTGGGCCTTGGTGGTACCTAGAGACTAATTCATTAACTTCATAAAAGTCCCGTTTTCCACACAACAGATTGATCTAATTAGTCAAGGAATTTGAAGTTGTTTTAAGGCAATTGCCTATTGTTTTTAAGTTTGAAATTGTTTTAAGGAGATAGGAGACAGAGGACACTGAGAGCCAATCAGAGAAGGAAAATACTGTACAATTTCTTACAAAGTTTTGGTGGTGCTTTATTTTTAATTCATAAACCTTAATCCAAAGCATTTTATGTTTATTTTACAAAACAAGTCAGCAGTCACTAAATTTTCTTGCAACTTTTCATATCTTTGATGTGTTTTCTAAATGCAACGTTGGGTTTTTAAGGGAAATAATCTTCTTTTGATACTACAAGTAGGAAGAAAAAAGTTTTCTCTAAGATGCACAGATAATGGGGCTTAATATAGCTAGATGCATAATGGTGACCTGGGCATTTTAAAATCTTGCCTGTGAACCCATCAAGCAGGGATATCTATGGGCAGCTGCTGGACCTCTCAAGGGATGTTGGTCATGGGTGCAAACAACTGTAGATAGAAACTTCTTACAGTGATGCACTTAACTCTTCATTACAGTGGCATGGGGGCTTCAGGACTACAGAGATTTTCTCAGAATCTGTTGTGAAAAAGATGTTAAATGGGAGCTCTAAATGCTCAGTGGGACACTCTCTTCCCATTATGTTCTTGAAAATGTCAGGATTTAATTGGAGGAAAGAACCAAAGCATTGAATAGGAGACCAGGAGAAGAAAAACGCAGCATCCCCTTCCCATGGGCCTGGGTTTGTTGTCTGCAGGTCTCAGGATGTTTGTGCCTCCACAGCCCCATCCTCATCCATGACTCCTGGTGTGGGCAGGTGCAGTGGCCTTGCCTTGACCATGCCACTGGCGATGCTCACATGAAGCCCCAGCTTGCTCCCTTTGGGCACATTCATCAGGACCAGCTCCACACGTGAGCAGAGGGGCCAGGAAGAGGTAAATAGCAAGTTGAGAGCTGCAGCATCAGTGGAGGAGATGAGGAAAAGGGGGGGGCAACCACCACAAGGCCCAAAGTCCTTCTGTGAGCCTAAAGCAGGGACACCTGCCTGAGAACAGAAGGCAGGGATGGGCTGATTTCAAGAAGCTTGGTCTGGGGGAGGATGAAGTCAAGTGAAGGGGCTGTTAGAATAAAGGGATCTAAGTGCTGTGTGGCAGGAAAGAGAATTTAAGGAAAGAACACAGAGGAAGGACAAATGACTCAGACAGAGGGTTCAGGGAAGGTTTCCTAAGGGAGGTCACCTCTAAACTGGAACTGGAAGAAGCAGGAGGTGACTGAGGAGGCAGTGTCCACAGGAAACAGGTGCACTTGTGGAGGAGCAGACTGCCCTGGTGATGTAAGGGGTGGAAAAGGCGCAACGTACGAGAGCCACACAGATGGCGGCCGGGTCTGCAGGTGAGGGAGCCACGTGCCAACTCAGAGACAGGGAACTCAGGGAGCAGGAGGTGGCAGAGTGACCCTAAATTCTATTGTGCCTAAGTTGTGGGGTCCCCCCTATAAATCACCCATTGACCAAATCCAATGCAAAGACAAGAGGTAGTTTTATTAGCTAGCTAGGGCTCTCTGTCCCTGACACAGCAGAGCAGAGAAGCCTTGCACACAAAGGGGAGAGCAGTTTTAAGGGTACAGAAAGGAACAAAGGGAGGGGGTGTTGGGCGAACTGCTGGGGAGAGCTAATAGGGAACTAAGGGACTGGTCAACGTGTTCTGGGTTAATTGGCCTGGTGAAATATTTTCTACCAGGATGGCCGAGGTTAGGCGCCCTGTTATCGCTCAGGGTGGACATACTGGAGCCAGGGGTGGGGGGGGGGAGTAAGCAGGTTGCCTATCACCTTTGGTATGCGACTGCAAACTGACCCTTTTGGTATACAGCCATAAATTAACCTTTGAGGTACAGCTGCAAATTGAAGGCTGTGGGACAAGGTAGAATTAGTGAAAGGCTGTGGAACAAAATGAGTTAGTTTAAACAAAATGGAGTCAGCTTGGTTCTTTCAATTCCTTGATGGCTTTGTGTGCCCATAAGGCAATGATGTGGAAGTGGCCAAGAGGCATTTGGATATATGAGTCCGAAACTCCGGAGCAAGGTCACTGCTGGATATGTTTATGTCAGGGGCTTACAGATGGATCTAGCACCTGGGAGAGAGAGAGCTAGAAGGAGCAGAGTGGGGAGAAAAACCAAGGGAGTCAGATGTTTAGAAGCCAAAAGGGAAAGACAGCTTCAAAATGGCAGGCAACATGAGAGTATCAAAGGTCACTGAGAAGTCAGGTGAGGACCACAGTGCAGTTATTAGCAAGGACATCCCTGGTTCTCCATACAGAAGCCGTTTCAGTGGCATTGCTGTGTGGGAGAAACCATGATCTAATTGTGGACGAGCATGACAACAGGAGGTGGCTATTGTCCCAAAGTGGGATTTCCATTTCTTCATCCCTTTTTTCTTATTATTCCTCACTTTTTTCTTCTTCATTTTATGATGTGAGCTCCTTAAGCATGTAGAAATGGGGTTTGAAAGGAGCTGGGGGTGGGGACACAATGGAGAGGAGTGAAGGAGCCTTGACATTGCCCCAAGGAGGACAGACAGTTGCTGATCTGGACAGTGGTTGAGCTTCAACTTCAACCACAGTAGAAGGGGAATACAGGAGGTAAACTGGTAGCTTTGGTAGGAGGAAGTCAGGTTTCTCTGCCTGGAGCACCCATTTTCTCTTTAAAATAGGAGATAAGTCATCTCAAACCCAACTCACCCAAACCAGAACTCTTTGTTTCTCTTTGAAAACCTCCTCTGCCATCTTCATAAATAAAAATTGCATTTGTGCAATTAGCTGCTCAGGCTAAAAAATCTTGGTGTCATCTTAAATATTTCATTCCCTTGTATCCACCTTCAGTTCTGTTAGTTCACCTGTTATCCTTTCTCCCAAATCCTATCACTGGTCCCCATGTCCTTTGCTGGTGTAAGCTGCCATCATGTCTTATGGAACTATTGCAATAGCTCCCTGAGGCCAGTTGTACTGGGTTGAATTGTGCCTACCCCCCTGAAATTTGGATTCCCTGGAATCTCAGAATGTGACTTTATTTGGACATAAGGTTTGCATATGCAATTAGTTAAAGTGAAGTCATACTGGATGGGGACAGGTCCCCAATCCAGTGACTCGTGTCCTTGCCAGAAAGCTATGTGAAGACGCAGAGACAGGAGGAAGGGCACATGCGATGTTGGGGGGATGGAGCTGCAAGCCCAGGGGGTCGGCAGCCACTGGAAGTGAGAAGAAGCAAGGAAGGTGCTCCCCTAGAGCTTCAGAGAGAGCCAGCCCTGCTGGGGCTTTGATGTTAAATATCTGCTCTCCACCACTGTGAGAAAATAAATGTCTGTTTTTCAAGCCACCCAGTTTGGGGTACTTTGTTACAACAGCCACAGAAAACTAGTAGGAGTACTTAGAAGTAGGATGTCACAGTCCTATCTCTACGGAGCAGAAGAATCACTTCCCTCCCCTACTCAGACACCCCCCTCCATGAGTCTATCTCACTGAGAACAAAGTCAGTGTCCTTGGGAAGTGCCACACGTCCGTCCTACGTGATCAGCCTATGTTGCTTCTGCTATTAGCTCCCGCTGCTCTTCTCACCTGCGCAGCCTGGCTTGAGCTGGTTTTCAAATGCCCAGAGCACCTTCCCGTGTTAGAGCATAGGCTTGGCTTTTCCCTCTGCCAGGGACACTCTTGCCTACATGTCCTCATGGCACCACTTTGCTTCTTGTCATGACGTCTTCCCAAAACACTAAAACATCACCCTCCTCCCACTCTCTTCTCCTTTACTCTGCTTTGTGTTCCTCATAGAACCTTCCAGCACCCAACACACTAACTAGATGTTTATCTGTTTCCCTCTGCCCCATGGAAGATCAGCTCTGCGAGCTGGGGCTGTATTTTGCTCCCTGCTGCTCCTCTGGTGCCTAGAGGAATGACAGGCACAGAGTGGGTTCTCAGCAAATATTTTTTGAAAAGAATGAATCAATGAATCTGTTAAGGATAACAGGGGAAACATTGGGATAAGAGGAGACTGTTGAAAGTTTACAAATCACAGAGAATAGGAAAGAAAGGGAACTGAGAAAGAGAAGGCCTGGCTGCAACAGCCAGGCGTATACCAGCAGTTGCTGATTTCCAGAGTCAGCCCTGTGAGCTCCACATCTGGGGGTAAGTGTGAAGTAGTGCACAAACTGGGTTAAACTGTGCACAAGGATGTCCTCCTCGACCCTGGGTACACAGTTAGCTAGACATCATTTGCATTTAAAAAATCATGGGACAATTTTGAAAGCAAAATCAATCACTATTATCCAACTACTGGAAGACTGTAATGCATCTGCTTGTCAGGTTAGGTAACTGCCAAGATCTTTTTCAGCTTTAATGCTTGCCAGTTCCTCCTCCACAATGTGCTTCAATTTCTTCTTTGCCACAGCAGTTCTCTTTCTGGATTCCATAATTTCAGAAACAATGAAGGAATATAAGGCTGGAAAACATTCTATCTTTCCTAAATAGGTCATCTTTCCAATAGATATTCCGCCAGCTGGGATCTATGAAAAAGTTCTACAAATATCTCTAGAGCATTTGTGCTTGGAACAAAGTCTCCTGAAAGGAAGAAAAAAATGAGTTCTTTTGGAAACACCTTAAGATAGGCTGTCTACAAACTCATCCATGGGGAGAGTGCATTGGGGTGCAATTAATATTATCACTACATATCTAGAATTGGTATAATGGCTATTGAATAATCATTTATTCACTCTATCACTTTCCTGGAGACTCTTCAATGGGCTGCAAAACCTGTGCAGTTGACCTCCAAAGGCCTCTGTAGCACACTGGTGATCAACAGAGTCAAATGAAATTACATAGAGATCTGCTCAGTTGGAGAAAGAGTGAGGGTCAGAGAGCCCACTGAGTGCTTCAATGTCAATTATCCTTGAAGCACTTGATACAGGAGATTTCAAGAGAGTTCTTTAGTGTGAGATAACTTTTCAGACTATTAGCTGTACTGACAATGAATGCATATGGAAGACAGTGCTTGAAACTTCTCCTCTAAATACTCTTTTAAAGTTAAAATGTATATGGGTCAGAAACTTGGACTTTCAATTGTAGCTTATCAAGAATGAATCTCATAAATTCACATTGGATTTCCATAGCCCCACTTGTGCTTGGGTTTTCTTTGACCTGGTGTTCAAAGTAACCATGATGAAGGAATCTTATGTCCTTGTTTTTGACACCCCATATATATCTGGAGATATTCCACCACCTTGACCCAATGCCTGAAGAAGAGAGTCAAGTGGTGTGTATGTGTGTAGAGGTGAGCAGGTGGACATTTCTTACACAAAGGACCAGAAGCTGTGGCAGATCATGGTTCAGTGTTACTTATTAAGCACCTTATTATTAGTGAAGAAGTTATTTATTAAGCAGCCTGTCTTCCTCTCCACGTGAGATTGAGTAATTCATCAGAAGGAGGCTGTTGGCCATGAAACAAAGAGAAAATAATGTCTTGTACTGGTTACCTATTGCTATGTAACAAATTAACTATGGACTTGGGGGCTTAAGACAACACACATTTTTTAACTTATATTTTCCAGTGACCAGATATCCAAAATATATCTTAAGGGGATAAAATTAAGATATCAACCAGACTGATTCCTTCCAGAGGCTCTATGGGACAATTTGATTGCTTGTCTTTCTTTTCCAGCTTAGAGAGGTCCCCAGCTTGGCTTGTTGTCCCTTCAACCATCTTCAAAGTATACCAGTTCAACCTCTGTCTCTTGTCACTTCTGACTTTAACTTTCCTGTTTCCACCTTTAAGGATCCTTGTGACAATATTTGGTCCACCCACAAAATCCAGGCTAATCTTCCCTTCTCAAGGTGCTTCACTGAATCATATCTGCCAAGTTCCTTCTGCCATGTAGACACATATTTATAGCTTTGGGGGTAGGCATGCCACAGGCACTGTTTGTGGCTATTCGTCTGCATACGATAGATGTGTTCTTCAGTCTGTGTTCATGCTCAAGCATGTTATTCCAACTGTCTGAACTTTTGGTAAGACTGCCTCTTCCTAAACTGGGTTCCAGTTGGGTAGAGGTCCTGACAATCATAGTTCTTGGCCTGCACGAACTAGATAGGTGTCCAGAGATGTCTTCTTTATATTCAAGTCATTGAATTTTTACAGCTAAATTTTGAAAGCATGTAGAGTCTAGGTCACCAAGTAGCCCAGAAAGGGAGGAGTGAGGAACTACTTTGCAGTCACCTTCAGGACCAAAAACTTCCATTGCAACCAAAAGTGTTGAGAGTGCTGGTTTCAGCAGTCCTACTTAAATTGCAAATTGCTTACCTGCTCATGCTCTGTGAGGACTCCATCACAGAGCAATCTGCTTTGGTTTCCTGGTAATCCCTTTATGGTCGGGCTCCCAGGGACCACTTCTTGAGTTAAGATGCCCAGCGGAATTTGCTGGCAATGCAATGCGGTCAGATAAACCAGTAAGTAAAATCATGTTGCTCTCCAAATTTTTACTTGCTGCCCTATTTATTTATTACTGATATTTAATTTTAGAATTATTTAATTATTTGAAAGTTATGGAGGAGGACTTTTTTAGAAGGCACAGCTTTAGAATATAAATCAATTACTGGGTGTGGTGGCCTGTGCCTGTAGTCCTAGTCAGTTACGTGAGAGGCTGAGGTAGGAAGATTGCTTGAGCCCAGGACTTTGATTACAGCCTGGGCAGCTTGATGAGACTCTGTCCCTTCTCTCTCTCCACCAAAAGAATATAAATCAATTGATTACATTTTAAAATGCAATTTAAATTATAAAAATTAAGCATAATGATTTATTTGAAGATCCTTAGAGTACTTGAGTTAATCAAAACAATAACTGATGTTGAGTCCTCACTGCAAGGCACTGTCTGGGAAGCTATTATCTCTGTGGCAGAAAGAGGCTAGGTGAAAGGTGGAAGGCAACCCAGCTACCGCATGGAGAGCTGCGTGCAAACTCAGGCAGCCTGATTGAAATTCCTTTCTCTTCAACTCAGTGACATCCTTCCTTCCATGTAATCATTCTCATGTCATCCAAAAATAAAATTCTCCATATCAGCTCTCTTTCCCCTCCTTTTCCTTAACTATGCAAATAAATGAATTAAAAAAAATCTATCAAGTCAAGGACCCTGCTTGTTTCCCTATCTTACATGTCCCCAACGTTCCTCATCATTACCACTTGGTGCTATGGTCTGTGCAAACACCATGGCTTGGCCATGATACCATTCCCTACTACTTCCTGCAAGATCTCTCTGTTTCTGTCTCTCTCTCTCTCTCCTCCCTCCTTCTTCCTACGATGAATGACTAAATGGCTATGCTAAAACGGGACACCAGGTCATAGGGATCAGCAAACTTCAGATATGTTGGTTCTGACATCATTGAACATTTAACCAACACCCAACTGCTAATCTCTTAGCTTTCTTGGTTTATAGAAAAATAAAACTGTTGAAGTAGCTGGATTTTCTGGTTTTGTTTTAGTTTAGATGTTAAAGGAGAAAAAGTGTTCCTATTGCAAATAGAATATCAAACTCCTAATTTTCCTTATCATTTTATTGTGAAATTTTTAGCAAAGAATTTCCTTTAGTTTTCTTGAATCTCAGTTGTCTTTAATTCCAAGCCAAAACTCCGCTGAATTCTAAGACCTAAAACCCAACAGGACCCTGGACATTTCTCCCAGAATGTTCCATGAGCATCACAAAATGTCATGTTGAAAGCTCAGCTTGTCAGCTTCCTCCCACCAGACCCTCAGATCCAAACCCGTGGTGTTCCTTTCCTCTGTAAAAGGCATAACACTCCACCTGGCTTCTCAAGCTGGGATGTAGGCGTCATTATTCTCCTCCACCTGCCTGATGGGTGCATGTCCTTAGTATCATTCAGTTCCATGTTCTCCAAACCCATGGCTACTACCTTCAAACAGCCCTCAGGTGTTTTAGCTGAGATTTCCTCCCAGCTTCAAGTTTCGTTCACTCCAAATGAAATCCTGTACCTCTACTAGAGTGATTTTTCTAAGGCATAAATCTAATCATGTCATTGCCTGGCTTAGCAGTTTTTGAAGCCTCCTCCTTGCCTTTGGGGGAAGTCCAAATTCCTTAACATGGTACCCAGGGGCCGGCCCCTTTGGATGTCACCAGCCTCAGTGCTTGCCATGACTCCACACAGACATAACACTCCAGCAGAAAAGGCTGACAACTGGACTGGATCGGGGTTGGGAAGTGTCTGCCATAACCTGAAAGTTCAAAACAAAAAGGAACTTCTGTTTTCACAGCCTGGAGCCTCAAGCTGTCCCTGTGTCTCCACTCTCATTGTAGTGTGGTGGGGAGGGACATTTGAATTTGCCAGGCAGGGTAATTTAATTTATTCTGTTTTTAAAACACTATTTTATAGATAAAAACTGTATCTTTGGGGAAAATATCTTTTTATTAATTAAAAAAAGGGAATTTTTAAACCCTCTTCCTTTTTCTTCTCTATTACTCGAGAAGGCAGAGGGAAAAGGAGAAGAGGGGTCGTGCAATATCACAGTGGTGGGAGAGGTAGCATTGGTGGGGGTCGGTCTGCATGCGATTCTCTGGTACAGGCCCCACTGACCTCCACCTGGGGTGTAACTAATTGCCCCTATCCTTGGGCATCTCCTGATCCAGTGGCCTCAGGCTTCCTGTTTCACCTGGTCTTGCCTGGTGGTTGCTCCCAAAAAGTTTGGCCATCACTCCCGCTGTGCCCACCCCATCAGGGCTCTCACCTGAGTCTCACCCAGGCCCTGCAATGAGGCTCCAGGCTTTGGGTACTTACTTCCCCAAGTCTTTGGAAACTTTCCTGGAAGATATGCTAATTCATTTTTTTCTCTTAAACTTAGAATCTTATTACATACCATCTTATATACATACCACAAAAACGCATACGCGTTAAGCATACCCTTGATGAATGTTTGGGTGGAGCAAGCATCCCAGTCATCACCCCAGAAAATTCATTCTTGTCTCTTTTCAGTTACTTTCTGTGCCCCCGGCCTACTCAGAGGCTGTTGTAATGTCTATTGAGATAGATTAGTTCTAGCTGTTCTTGAACTTCATATAAATGAAATATGCATATACCAAATACTATAGTAAATACCTTTTGTATTGAAAATGTCTGCCGTTCAAAATATTTTTTGCGATTCATCTATATTGTTGTGTACAATTTCTTATTTTTATTTCTGGCTAGTATTCTATTATGTGAACATATCACATTTTGTTTATCCATGTGCCTTTGATGAACATTTAGGCTGTCTCAAGTTTGGAGTGATTACAAAGAAAATGACTATGAACTTTCTTGCACAAGTCTTTCTGTGAACATGTGCTTTAAAATATTTCTTTTGGGTAAACATACCCAGGAGTAGAATTGCTAATTGTAGTGTAATATTCAGGTTATTTTTAGTGTAAGTAAGCCAACTTTGTCTTAAAAAAATCGAATTAGCTAATTTGGAATCATCACATTTTCACATTTTAGAATCGGTTTGTTGCTTTTATAAAAACAAAAATCTGTTGGGCTTGTGTTTAGGGTTATATTAAAGTTATTGGGCAAATAGATGTTGTAACATTGTAACAATACTGAGTCTTTCACTATGTAAACATTTATTTAGGATTTCATTAATTCATCTCAATCACAGTTGGTAGTTTTAAGTATAGAGGTCCTTTACCATCTTTTGTTAAAATTATTTTTAAGTGTCTTATATTTTAATGTTTTGTAGATGGTATTTTATTTTATTTTTCTAGTTGTTTCTTACTAGTATATAAAAACAAATTGACTTTTCTATGTTGACCGTCTATCTTGAGACCTTGTTAATTCACTCTTTATTCTCACAGGTTTTGTTGTTATTGACGTGGTGTTTTCTACACGCACAATCAGGTCTGTATCTGTAAATAGCAACTAGATTATTTCTTTCTACTAAACTCAAGCTTAATTTTTCTCTTCTTTGTCTAGCTTCTAAAGGTGGAAGCTAACATAATGGAATTTAAACCTTTATTTTTTCCCAATATAAACCCTTCAAACTATAAATTTTTATCTTAGTGATATTTTCATTGCATACTACAAAGTTTGATATTTTTTCTCTTATTATTTTGCACCCAATATTTTACAAATTCCCTATGGTTCCTTCTTTGACCTATAAACTATTAAAAACTGTGTTTAATTTCAAAATATTTGTGGACTTTCTAGATATCTTTTTGGTTATTGATTTGAAGTGTTTGTAATTTGACTCCTTGTAGTCAATAAAGATACCCTGTATGATTTAAATCACCAAAAGCTATTAAATAATGTTTATGCACAAGTATATGTTTTTCTATCAGTGATCCAGCATTAGTTTTATGAAAAGCTATCCCAAATTTCAGTGGCTTAAATACAACAATTTATTATTAATAATAATTCTGTTGATTGTCTGAGTGATTCTTCTGCTAATTTCCCTTGATCTCACCATGAGGCTTCAACAGCTGAGTGTCCACTAAGGGGTCAGCTCAGCTGGAACACTGTCTTTTGGGGGCCTCACCCCATGTCACCTTTCAGTATCATGGATGTTAGCATAGGGGACAAAGTGTAAGGTGCCTAGAGTTGATGCCTTGCCTCATAAATAGTGTGACAGCAATTTGGCCACACTCTATTGGTCAATGTAAGTCACAAGACCAAGTCATATTAAAGAGTAGGGAAAATAGATTTTATCTCTTAATGAAAGCAGGAATAATTGCTTTGTGGATATGTTGAGTAAAGTTTCCATGGAGTCTTGAAAAAAAAAATTCTATTGCAAATTTTAAGTGTGGTGTTCTTTCTATACATTTCATCACCACAAATTGGTTGATACTGTTCAAATTTTGATCCTTACAGATTTTTTTTTTTTTTTTTTTGTAGAGACAGAGTCTCATTTTATTGCCCTCAGTAGAGTGCTGTGGCGTCACACAGCTCACAGCAACCTCCAACTCCTGGGCTTAGGCGATTCTCTTGCCTCAGCCTCATGCCTAGCTGGGACTACAGGTGCCCACCACAACGCCGGCTATTTTTTTGTTTTGCAGTTTGGCCAAGGACAGGTTTGAAACTGCCACCTTCAGTATATGGGGCCAGCGCCCTACTCGCTGAGCCACAGGTGCCACCCTTACAGATATTTTTCACCTACATGATTTCTTATACCACTATGACTGTGGAGTTGTCTATTTCTCTCTTTAGCTTATACGTTTTTGTTTCACATGTTTTAAAGCTCTAATTTTAGACATATATGTGCATACCTATGGGATCATTATGTCTTCTTGATAAATCGATCAATTTTCATTATGATATGTTCTTCTTTACCTCTGGTATGAAAACTTACTTTGTCAATATTAAAATTGCCATACCAACTTTCTCTGGGAATTCCAGTTGAGCCATCCCTCAGCCAACTTCAGAGTGGGCATGAAGGGAAAACTTTTATAAGGTGATCATGGAAGCAAGACAAGGAAAACATTTGATTGGCTAAAGTATAAAGTCCCTCATTAATGGTTATTTTTTACAAGGTATTATTGTAACTAATTAGGAGGACTTTAGGCTGGGATGGAGCTAGTACCTTGGGTTTCTACATAAACAAACCAAACCTAGCTCAGTAATTAGTTAAAAAACTTAAGCTTAACTAGTTAGAAGCTGCCAACTAACCTCTAGCTAGGAACTTTTCTATGGAACCCTGAACCACTCATGGTCTAATGCTGCCCATTTCATGAATCACTTAATGCTCAAATAAACTCTCTAAAATTGTAATGTGTCTAAGTTTACCTCTTAACAGTATACATCTCCTCATTCTTTTACTTTGAAAATTATTTGTGTTTTTGTAATTAACGTTTATCTATTGTAAACAGAATATAATCGACTCCTATTTTTTTATTTGCTCTGAAAATTTTTGCTTTTGAACTCCTTTTTGCTATGTAAGATAACATATTTGCTGGTTTCAGGGATTAGAATTTGGACATAATTAGAGAGCTGTTTTTCTGCCTAACACACACATGTCTTTCTTGCATGCCTCAGTTCCCATCCTTCCATGATCCAGAGTAATTTTCCTCATGGAAAGTAAATAATAATAATAATAATAATGACAGACTAAAAAGCAAAACCAAACAAAATTACCCACAACAGAAAAAAATGTAAACACAGGCTTGGGGGTGGGGGAGAAGGAGCATTTTTTAGCCTCCCATGGGAATAGAGGGGGGAAATCCATTAATTAATAGTTTAATACATTCTCTCCATATTTTGCTTTGTTCCACTTCAAATTCATGAAATTTCCTCAGAATCTCTAAAGATAAATGTACCATTTAAAACACCAATTTATACAATTTTTTGTCAACATCTATGCCCAGAGAACCAATCATGAGTTTAGGCGGAGATGGATTTCTTTGGAAGCCAAGGGAAGTTTTAAATGTCAGAAAAATGTCCAGGGAGAGGATGGGAAATTCATTTCTCACAGGTTTAATCTTTGTTGCTTGTTTAGATCCACTAGCTTGACAGAAGGCAGAATTCTAACTGCACTTTTGAATTATACCCCCAGAAGAATTATGCCACAATAACCCTGTTCCATTGGAGATCGTCACAGGGTCATATTTATAAAGAATCTACATTAAGCCCCCTTTATATTTAATATAAATTAAATTTACTAACAGATATGCAAAATGCCACTATTCTTTTACTTTTTCCTCTTACTTAAATACACTGGAATATAATTCAGATTGGTCTTTTTCTGCTGTTAGTAGAACAAATTCAATCAAATTGAGTGGTAAAGTTGTTTTATAGGACTTTATGACTCATGTTCTTTATGTTTGAACTAAAATAGTATTAAAATACCTAGTTCCAATGAGCTAAAACAGCTGCTTCCATGAGTAATAATTTTCTGGATATAACAGAGAATGTGTTTGAAAAAAAAAAAAAACTAAACCAGTTTGGTTTTGCAACATACACAAGCTTGGAAGATCTGTAATTTATAGACCTGGTAAATAATAGGGTGCTTTTCCCATTATCGGTTTTGGGCATGGAAGGTTCTGTATTTCTATAGAGGCTGCTCTGAAGATATAAAAAGGATAGGTGATTCCTTTAAAATAAATCTCCTAAAGGTATAGTTGTAACATTTTAAAGAACAGCAAAGTGATCACCACTAGTTGCAATCATTTCTACATTACTTGGTTGTCATTACCGGAAGAACAGGTGTATCTTGGTAGGGAAGTGAGCAGCCTCAGCTGGGCTTGAGCATGGGAGAGAGATCACAGCAGTTTCTTAGTATCAGTTGAAATGTCATCATCAGGGTAAAAGGTGGGGACAGTGCTCGAGGTTTCATCTTCAAACATCTGGTGTTTGCTTTGTGCTACCAGACATTGAGCCAAATCTAATTTTCATACTTTGTGCTTGCTCTTTAAAGCCACTTAGAATCAATCCTAGCTGTGTTCAGAGGTGAGCTGAAAGTCTGGCTCTTGTCGTAGATGCATGACCTCACTCAAGGCTGAAAGCTTTAAACCCCAGCAGAACCTAAGACTGAAAATGGAAAACTTGCCTTTGGAAACTGACTAGTTTATTGAGTAAATATTTATTAGTCTTCAATCATGAGTCAGACATCCTGACATAGGATGAGGGGGAGAGTTTGGAGAAAAGTACCTGCTGGGACATGAGACCAGTGTTTTCCTTAGAGTTGCAAAAAGGAGCCTCTGTCAGGAGTGCCCCTTAGTACAGAGTTCTTCTCCAGTCCCCCTATCTGCACTCTTCCCCTGACACAAGATGGCAGGGCAAAGGCACATGCCCACCCACAGTTCTACCAGAACCCACCTCTTCTTCTAGACCATGCTCCAGGCACCAGGATCTCAGAATTTTCTACCCAATGACCCAAGTTGGCCTCCTGAGCCTTCATGGACCTCTTGCCTGGGTTCGTTCTCCTGGAATCAACTATCTCACAGCATGGACATTTCTAGTATCTGGGACTGGGCAAGAGGCAGGAGATGGGGCAACAAGAAGTGTAAGCGAAGTTTGGATATACTGGTGAGGGGTTACACGTATGTGAACAAAGCCCTTTCAGTGAAGGACGAATCCTGAGGTAGACAGAGAATGGGCATAGACCTGTAGTCCAAGAATCCCAAATTCAAATTTGGGTATTTGAATTTCATCAATTTTTGTTTGTTTGAGACAGAGTCTCACTTCATCATAGCTCACAGCCACCTCAAACTCTTGGGCTCAAGTGATTCTCATCCTCCCAAGTAGTAGTAGACTATAGGCACCTGCCACAATTCCTGGCTATTTTTTTTTTTTAGAGACAGGGTCTCACTCCAGCTTAAACTGGTCTTGAACTCATGAGCTCAGTCAATCCACCTGCCTTGTCATCAAGTTAGTTGTAAAATTTACTTTAACAACTTTTAACTTGATTTTTAACTCAGTAGACATTGTATCATTTTCTGTTCTTATCTTTGACCCTTTAAATACTAGGAATATGTTTGTAATCATTGAGTTAAGAAAGCAAACAAAATTATTATGTATCATTAATTTCTATGTGTGGTTCAGTAGGGGCCTTTAAAAATTTTTTTTCAGGGATATAGTAATATAATTCTGTTAGACATCTAGGTTCAAAACTAGGCTTTATCTCCTAATCCTTGTGTAATCATAGGTAAGTTTGAGTAGAAATTACTTACTTAACAGACCCACTCTGCAATACCCGCTCTCTATCCCCTTTGTGAAACATATCCAATGATACCCCACACACTCATTCCAGTTCACTGTGGTTACATAAAAACCACTCAAACCTAGTAATGTAAAATAATGGATCTTTTATTTTACTCACTAATTGGTAAAGTGGTAATCAGGAAGGGCTCAGTAGGGTTGGCTCATCTCTATTCAGCATGGCATAAGGTAGATTGATTTAACCATGGACTAGAGGAGCTATTTGCAAATCAGCTCATTACCATGGCTGGAAAATTGATGCTGGCATCAGCTGGGAGCTCAGCCAAGGCTGTGGCCCAGGGGGCCTTGCTTCTCCTCCATGTGGGCATCGCTACAGTTTGTTTGAGCTTCTTCACAGCATGCAGCTGGGTTTCAAAAAGGCAGCATTATAGAAGAACAAGGAAAAAATACAAGACCTTTTTATGATTTAATCTTGGAAACCATATAGCAGCATTTTCTCCATACTCTGTCAAAGTAGTCACCGAGGCCCCTCCAGATTCAAGGGGAATGGACACAAATTCTACCCCTAATTGAGGAGTGGCAAAGCTCTAGATGAGCATATGGGATGGTATTTACAACCATTTGGGGAGTGTACAATCTTTTTAGTAGACCTACACATTTCTGCTCTTACCAGGTGAGTCATCTCTTAATACCATTGTCACCACATAATTTAGTTAAATATAATAACTAGTGATGAAATGTTAATCCAAAAATAAAGTGCTTTTTCTCCCATGAAGACCAGGCTGTGAGAATAGACTGTAAGTAAGCCATTCAAATTAGGTATTGGACAAATATCTATAAAAGGTTAGAAAACAGCAAAAAAGAAATCTAGAATGTCTCTGTATTGGATTGCTTCACACACATCTCCAGGTTTACTGTGCATCAAAGTAACTGAAACCAGAAAATGGTGAGCATATGTTATGTGGGTGGTTTCTGCCAGAAAACAATGCTGAATTACAATTCTGGTGAATAAAAATGCCCTTGCCAAACTTATGTACATTCATATGTTTTAAAGAAAATAAAATGTTTAAGGTTTGCATGAATCAGTCTTAACAATTCTTATTTCCATTAGCATTTTCAATTAACTAACTACTGATGCCCACTGCATTTAATAAGAAGGCTGCCTTCGGATTTGACTACCTCCTCCATCTTCTTGTAAACTGGGCAGCATAATCACGATACCTACTTTACAGTGTTTCTGAAATAAGTACGTAAACAATCTACTTAAAACATTTGGCATATAGTAAGCATCTGGTTGTTATAGTTGTTATTACTACTTTGCATTACATGGAGGAAAGGCAGGTGCAGAGATTTAACAATGAACATTTGGGGGAGTGAGGAGGGTCAGGGGCCTCCTTAGAATTGAAGTGTCATTGCAGACTGTCAGAACATCTAGTACCCTCTTGTCCTCTCTGTCAATAGTACCTATGGGGACCTACTGTAGTGAATTTGTCATTTTCAACCCTCATTGTCTTTTCTAACGCTTCTCCCTCTTACTTTCAAATTCTCGCTACAGCTTCCCTGCCTCTGTTTCTTCCTTCTGCTTCTTGTATCACTCATTCAACTCCTCCAGAGACAGCCTCTCATTGGTTTGGTTACTCTTCATCCAAACAGAGCAGGCCTATCTGGCACTTGGCCACCTCGTCAGCCTCTTGGTTGCCATAGGTACCATGTGACTTTAGGTTAATGAGCAAATCTATGTTTCCATCAGTTGTGGTCTAGATACCTGTGTCTAATGACACAGAGCAAGACAACACCTCTGGCCACAGGTGTAGGAAGGGCGTAGAATGACAGTCATGTCTGTTATCCAGCCTGATGTATAGTTACAGTCATCAGGGAGAAATTTTCAGTATGTTCATGCTATTTGATCAGTGCTGCCACTCTACCAATTGCCTCAATGCTCACCTCTGAATGGTGATATTGGATGATAACCCAGTGAAAGAAGAAAGGAAGTTTGTGCAGCAGAACGTGGACAGGAGTCAGGCTCTCTTTTTTCATCTTGGTTTCTCTCACCAGCATCTCTCTCTCTCTCACACACACACACCTATCACTCTCAATCATCACATTCCAATCACTCTCAAAATTCATTGGAAGTAAAAGTCATGTATTACTATTACAAAATAATCTAAAAGCATCCACCTGAGTGGAGGTATGGACACAACTAATCTTGCACCTTCTTCTGTGGTCCCTACCCTGTCAGGGTTACTGTCTCAGAAGGCCTCATGGAAACATCAAGGAAAACAAAAACAAGAATTGAATCCATTTGCCTAAGTGAGACCAGAAGGCAATAAGATTTGCCATTCTAGTCGCTTAATATTTCAGCATCCTTCAATCTTTAGTGAATGTGTACATTCTATCTTTAGAACACATTTAGAGAAAACAATTCCAAAAAATGATGCAGAGAGAATCCATCTGGAATCAATTGTTTAAAATGCTCAGCAAAACTCTTCTTGTCTTTGGAACAGTCCAATCCCTGAAATGGAATTAATATTAAAATAACTCTTCCCCTCTCACCCCTGGCCAGAAATTTGAGGGAAAGGGATGTTCTTACTCCAACATTACCGAGTAAGAATTTCCATGGAAGATGCTGATAATGTTACGCCCTCTGCCCAGCTGATTTCTTTTGTCTTTACCCCTCTCTGATCCCTCCTGCCTTGCATGAGCCTAGCAGTTGACTTCTTTTTTAAATAAAGAATAGTTAGTTCACCCTTCACCCTGAGAAGGAGAAGTTAGCAGGAGGAGGGAAAAATAAAATGTTCAGGAATCGACAGGGCTATCTGGGCATCACACCAACCCCAGCCAACAGTATCCAGAACATTGCTCAATGGTGCACATTTTATCACTTGGGGAAGAAGGAGAAAATGTCTTTCCATGCAGCTTGGACCAAAAGATTCACTCTTTCACAGAGAGCCAAGCTCCCTCCCTCTTCCCAGCTTGGGCCCTCATGGCTGCTTCACATCAGGTTTCCTGGCATGTGGTTTTATCAGAAATATCCTTCATTCTTACTATACACAAATTTCAGGGCATAAATAATGGACCAGACATTACATGAAGTGATTTTCCAAAACACCAGGAAAAAGATATTTTGTCCCATCAAATAGCTTTCCTACCCATCATCCTAAGTTTCACATCTCACAATGTCTCCTTTTATTCATCCTAATTAGCATTAAGTGAATCCAGTCGCATTCTGTGGTCAGCCAATTTACAATTGGATTTGATGTGCATTTTAGACTCTGCGACCTGCTGTTATCCAGCCCCAGATGCTGCCTCATCTATGGGCAACGGGCGTGTCTGCTTTTGATTTATTTCTACCCAGTGAGCAAAAAGTTGGTGCTATGTGTGTAGCTGACACACTGCTACTTGCACTTTTTATAAAGTTCTCATTTTTGAGAAGGTTACAGTTTTAACATGCAATGGTTGGTTTGTGCTTTTTTTTCTGCTGTGCTGAAGCTACAGGGTAGGTACCAGGATTTGTTATGTAGAGAAAAGGCATTGAAGGTCACAGGGGTTGTGCAAAAACAGGTGGGATGTCAAATAACCAGAGAAGGACAAGTGTGCTGTCAGTTCTCTAAGTCATTGCCTCTGACGGGTTGTGTGACTTTGGATGAGTTCTTTAATTTCCCGTGCCTTGGGTTTCTCATCTGTAAAGTGGCATGACGCTGTTTATCTCGTAGAGATGGAGAATATTGCAGTGAACACACACTGCAACTGTAACCATGGGGGGGGGAGCAGAAATTACTGTGTGGTTTAAAATAGGCTCTTATCAGAAAAATGTGAATTGAAATAACAATGAGATATCATCTCACCTCAATTAAAATAGCAATCGTCAAAAAGACAAAAACAACAAATGCTGGCAGTGGGTAGGAGTATAAACTAGTACAGCCACTATGGAGGTTCCTCAGAACACTAAAAATGGAACTACCATACAGTCCCACAATCCCACTACATGATAATTATCCATAAGAAAGGCAATCAGTATATCACAGGGGTACCTGCATTCCCGTGTTTATGGCAGCATCGTTCATAATAAACAAAGCGTGGAATCAACCTAAGTGTCCATCAAAGAAGACTGAATAAAGAAAATGTGGTATCCATATATAGGCAGTGGAAAACTATTCAGTTTCAAGAAAAGAATGAAATCCTGTCATTCGCAGCAACATGGATAGAGCTGGAGGTCATTATGCTAAGTGAAATAAGCCAGGCACCGAAGGACGAATCTCGTGTGTTCTCACTCGTCTGTGGGAGCTACTCCCATGGAGTGGAGAGGAGCTTGATGGTTACCAGGGGTCGGGAAGTGGGGAGAGAGGAAGAGAGGTTGGTTATAAACTACAGATAGACAGAAGGAATAAGTCCTGGTGTTTGACAGCGAAGGAGGGTGACTCTAGTTAACAATATTTCATTATATTTTTCAAAATAGCTAAAAGAGATTTGAAAAGTTCTCATCACAAAGAAATGATACCTATTAGAAGTGATGGCTATCCTAAATATTCAGATGTGATCATGACACATTGTATCCATGGATCAAAATATCACATATGCCTCCTAACTATATACAATTATTATGTATCAATGAAAACTAATAACCGAAAAAGAATTAAGCTTTGATACTGGAGAGTTTGGAAATGAACCTTTATTTCTAGGGGTCTGGGAGGGAAGAACTAAGCCAGTTACATCAATGAACATAAATCTTGGAAGCTTTGCCTCTGGTCCTAAAGCAGCAACATATGGGGCCACTCTGCTCAAACTTGCCACGTCCATTGCTTAGTTGGTGCTCTGTGTGTGTTGGTTGTGGCCAGTGAGGGTGGCCTGGCCTCACTGAGGCCCTTCCATGCTAGAGGTGTACAAGAGGCGGGAGATTATTCCAGGATGTCCAGTCTAGATGGGACCCTCCCTCCCATGCCCTTTCTGCTGAGAGCCTGGCCCACTATGGCTTCTACCCCAATTCCCTGTTTAAAAGCCTCAAGCACTCCCGTATTCTACACAGACAGTAATTTGAGTCACCTCCCAGCCATGCAGCCAAAGCCAAGGGCGCGACCACTCTTGGCAGGGGAGAGGAGGTGCGGGGTTGACGGAGGAGGCATTTTTTTGAAGCCATGACAGAGTCAGGGGGTTGGAAAATATACAATTAGAGGGGGGAAGTCTGTGTTCTTTGCTCTCCAATTTTTATTTGAGTCCATTTTTAGTATCTGAGTAGGGGTTTGTAATTTTTCTTTCTTATCCATGACTTCCATTTTCCTGTGTCTCATTACTCAGGAACAAGAAAGAAATATAAATAACCGAGGGCTGCAGTGAACTCTCCTAAGTCCAAATGTCATTTGCAATTACTCAGACTTTGGATTCAGGGAAGTTAAATGGCAATGTCTCATAGAGGTCTGGGTGGGGCAAGAAACACTTCAGTTTTCTATTTCTATGTATCTGTATTTCCACATCTGTCTCTCTGTCAAACCTCTGTCCATGCACACATGTGTCTATCATTTGTCCATATGTCTGTCTGTCTCTCCCCTCTCTATCTAATTAATGTATTACACCTTTGGAAATGATCATGCGAGGGTTTCCAAGACGTCTGAATTTTGGGGCTCATGACGATTGCTAGAAACAAAAATGTTTAGTACAGGTACTAGGGGCAAAGCACGTGGAAACCCACTGAGAAAATGAATTAATGGAGCAGGTCCTCTGCTGACAAGCATCATCCTCGAGACCTTGTGTAGATCATCTCCTGTATCCTCTCAGTGACCCTGTGTGGAAGGTCAACATCTCTCTGTTTCATAAAAGCGGAAATAGGAGCTTCAGGGAAATCGTCTGCAGGTCACATAGCTCTAGGTGTGGTAAGTTAGTCTCCTGCCACACAGAATGTGGACTCAGGAGAAAATAATTTTCAAAAGATTTGCTGGGCGTGGTGGCTCACGCCTGTAATCCTAGCTCTCTGGGAGGCCGAGGCGTGTGGATAGCCTGAGCTCACAGGTTGAAGGCTAGCCTGAGTCAAAGTGAGACCTCATCTCTAAAAAAAGCCAGGCGTTGTGGTGGCGCCTGTAGTCCCAGCTACTCTGGAGGCTGAGGCAAGAGAATCACTTGAGCCCAAGATTTGAGGTTGCTGTGAGCTGTGAGGCCAGGGCACTGTACCAAGGGCAACAAAGTGAGACACTTTGCTCCCCCCCAAAACACACAAAAACAAAGACAACAAAAATGAAAAAATTAAAAAACAAATTCAATAAAAACCCAGGCATGAATGTACATTTTTGTGATCTACGGGGTTCTCTCAGCTACAGATAGTAATTTAGTGCCCTGGGCCCAGCAATCGACATCCTTCAACCTGTGTCTCTCACCTCTTCTCTCTTTCTGCTCTTTAACCCACCGCTCCTTCCTGGACAAACTACCTCCTCTTTCCAATCAGGGCACCTTAGGCGTTGGCTGCTTAGCTGGTTTGAGAGCCCCACCCAGCCTGACTCTGGGCTTATTTCAGGGTCCCTCACTAGGACAGGAGACCCCTAGAAGAGCCTATGATACATACTTACTTCTATGTCAGCTCTGTTGCCCCAAATGCTCACAAAAAAAATGAATGAGGAATGTCTATTTTGGATGCAATTTCAGTAAAGTGGCATTTTAAAAATATTAAACATTTTAGATTTGGTTTAGACCAAAAACTATGTTTCCATAAATAATTTTAAGCTCTGTGAATTAAATCAACCAGACTGCAGTTTCAGGTGCTGCAATCAAGTTCATCAACGTCTTTTGTGCTAAGGTTGAACTGAGTCCTTGAGGTTAAGCCTTTGTCATGAAAATGGTACCAGGTCAGCCATCAGCAGAAGGAGAGACTGGTGCATTGTGAAAAGAGAATGGAATGTACTCTCCCATTAACTGTGTAAACTAGCTTTGTGACCTTGGGTAAGCCACTTTTCTGCATTTTTTTCTTCCCTGTAAGGTAAGACTCTTGAAGTTCCTCCAGTGGTTGGCCCCAGAAAGTGCCATGTCAAGCAAATGAGATAGTGGATATGGGAGAGTGTTTCAAAAATTATTTTATTTTACATAAGAAATATTATATACACAGTAAACAATTTCCATTAAGCTAGGAGCTGAGTCACTCAGGCTGGCAATGAGGCAAAAGATGAAGGAGAAAAGGTCATGGCAGATCTAGATGTGATTCTTAGCTGAGTCATTCTCCTTGGGTCCTCCTTCCATTGGAGCGAGTCAGTGGAGGGTGACTTGTGGAGGGCACATCAGTGGAACAGTAGGGGAAGGAGAGGGTGGCACTTTTGTCCAGGGGGGTGACTCAGGAGGTAGAAGGTGAATATATGGGAAGGAGGCATAGGCTGTCAGCTGAGCACACTCCCATCAGCGAGAATTATGGATGGGTAATTCATTCCATCAGGCAGTTACTTTGCTGACCTGCACTGCACACCTGCTATAAGCTAGGCACCAGGCTTGCTGGTGGGGATTCAGTCTACATGACACAGTTCTTGCCCTTGGTCATATAACAAAGTCTAGTGAAATGAATGTTGTAAATGAGATGTGGTCATGTCTGTCTTAATCTGTGTGTGCATTTGAGGGAAGCTCAAAACACCACCCTAAGAAGGCACCTCAGGCTGGCCCTTCTTGTGTATTGGAAAGTTAGATATTCCCATTTGGGGGCTGAGCATGTGATAAGGAGGTAAGGCAGGGTGGGGACAAAGCAGGATGTCATTATTGTTATATATTTTTACGTGTCGTCATAAGAATGCTGGAGCTTGAATTAGAACAGTGAATAAAGATTAAATTTCTTATTAAACTTGGCAAGAATGAAGGTGAAATCAGGGACATGGCAGTGTGCACATGTATTAAACATTTTTTTGAGAGGGGAGAAAGCGTCACTGACAAAGAGAGGTCAAGTGGTGGCCAGTAATGAGCAGAACTGATGAAAACAGTGGAAAAATTCTTCAAATCATGCATCAGAATTGTCAGCTGACTGTGAGAAGCATAACAGATCAAGTAAACCTCTACAGAGAAACAGTATGGAAAATCTTAACTGAAAATCTTGGCTAACAATTCATGAGTCTTGCATCATGACAATGCACCAGCTTACATGGCACCATCTGTGAGTGAGTTTGCAAGTAAACAAATAACTGTATTAGGACACCCTCCCTACTCACCTGATCTGGCCCCCAGTGACTTTTTTCTTTATCAAAAGATAAAGGAAATATTGAAAGGAAGACATTTTGATGACATTCAGGACAGCAAGGGTAATACAACAGCTTTGATGAGCATTTCAGAAAAGAATTCCAAAATTGCTTGGAAAGTATGGACTAGGCACTGGTGTCAGTGTATAGCTTCCCAATGGAAGTACTTTGAGCCTAGTGGTATTTAGCAGTGAGGTATGTAACACTTTTTACAGGATGAGTTTACAAATTTAAATTGTCAGACCTTGTGCTTTTCTACTGATTACAGACCTTCATTTTTTTTAAATGCCATATTTCTCTTCCTCTGTTGTTTTATATTCTCAATACATAGCAAACACCCCATTCCCATGGAGATCAAATATTTTTTTTTTATCTGGTACAATGTATGATGGGCCAGGTTAGTGAACAGAAAACCTATGTCTTGCTGTCTCGGCATTTATCCAAATAGGGAAAAGTATTTGGAAGTAGACTTTTCAAGGGTATTATTATTTGACTGCTCCCTGTGTCTGCCGTAGGCTGCAGTGGATGGAAATAATTTCACCTGCAGTATTTAGAGCTGGAGCTAATGAATCTTCATATCTTTTCAAATTCATCTATTCTTATTTAAAAGCGATGAACAGTGGCAGTTGGGAAAGGTGTACTCATTCATTGGTGCAATAAAAAATAGATGGCTTTGCAGCACAAAAGTTTTTAATGTCCTTCCCCAAGGGGGAAAATAATTGCTACAAGGAATTAGAATTTAAATCCTTGCTCTTTTTCCTTCAAAAATGTTTACTATCACTTTTACCTTTATTTACCCCTATAGTTTACCTGATTTAAGTGTAGAAAATTTTATGCTTACATATGTACACTAATATTTTTGTATCTATATTTGGCATAGTGATACCAGAAGGAATTTTTATTGTATTGAATTATTTTTCCAGTGAATTCAAAAGGCTTTAGAGACTTCAATTCAACATTCAGAACTCAGACCGTGGGTATTCTTCCCAAAAATTTACAGGTGGATAAATAGCGCCAAGAAGCAACCTTTATCATAGAATTTCTAACATGCAACATGACTCAGCAGAAAACTTTTCTCAGTAAGTTAGAAGTAAACGTGTCCTTGAGGGACTAATGGATGTACATGTGTCAGGCAGGGAAGAATGTTAGTACCACCTCTTGAATTACAGTTTCATTAGAGAATGAAGATCAATTTACCAATTCTGGGGGACAGAAGTAACTTCTGTTCGTGGCTACAAGAATAATTTCAATGTGTGGTAGAAAAGAGAGTCTGAATGTATTGATTCTGAATTCGGCTTTTCTGTTAACTAATTATGGGACCCCCTTGTGAATATCTTTTAGGCTTTTTTTCTCAGTTTCCTCATCTATAAGAAAAAGAGACTTGAACTTAAAAGTGGAAAATTCCCAGCACATCTGACTATCATTCCCCAATCTTGTGCCTGGATCAGATGTAGGCATCAACCTTGGTGTCGGTTCTTGGGGGGCCCACATTTGGCCTCAGCACATTTTTCAACACAATGCACTACACAGCCGTCATCAATTCAATGAATATTTAAGTGAAATCTACTTGCGACCCCTGGACTGGAAGATTCCAACTGTACCATCTAAAACCCTAGGATTCTATTCCTTACATAACCTTCCTATGTTTAATAACAATGATGTAAAACAACTGGACATTTGGAAAGCACCCATGCTAACTTTTGCTAGATGGGAGCCCCAGGGAACAGGGCCCCAGACTAATGAAGTTTTTAAAACGTCATACATTGTGCACAACAGTCCAGTGCTAACTGATGGGCTGTTGGGGTCTGGCTTCAGGGTCGGAGATATCATCTGGTTTCTTCTAAACATAAGCCGCACTACATAATTTTAAAACTATGCTGCGAGCAAAGGAGAGAAAGAACATTTAGCAATAAAAAGATCCAGCTATTGGCAGCAATACACTATGAGATCTCTGTGGAATTTTTGGATTTGCTATTGTTGAGATGACATTGTAAAGACATAGAGTAAAATTTCGGTCAGCCTCCTAGACCTCCCCAGGGGAAGGACGCATTAGCAATCTGGGTCTGAGAAAAGAATTACACATTTGCATACATTACCCAGAGTAAGCTCCTCACTGGAACGTGGTGTTCAACAAGGGCCCTGATTAGGACTTTATGAATAGATGCTGATGCACGCCCTGTGTTGTATTACTTTACTCTAAGTTTCTTTACCTGGAGACTTCAAGACATTCCCAAAAGAAACAAGACATTTTGAAAACATAGTATTGACTTGTATCTGGGGAGGGGTAGCAGCTTTGGGGGGAAGAAAGGCTCCCCTTGGTTGGTGGATCACTCTTGGTGTGATTTAAAACTCAGGCTCTTTTCAGATTCAATCCATAAATTAATACTGATGAGGATGCTAAGCTTTTCCTCTGAAAGAAAGTAGATGCTGTTCTTATCTTGTGGCTGACTTACGACAACCCAACAACAGTGCCTTGGTGCAGGAGCGATGGCGGCACCTGGGGTAGCCCAGGGGAGGTCTGGCCAAGTAGGTGCGGGAGCCACGCGTGATACCTCTGTGGTGTCCCAGGTGCTTTTGTCTTCCTCTGCACTTGTCATCTCTACACAGTAAACACATGCAAGCACTTGTCAGTCTGCAAGTGCTCCCCGAGCAAAATCCCACAGGCTGGGCAGCTGAAACACCAGAATTTGTTTCCCCATGGTATTTCTGAAGGTTGGAAGTCCAAGATCCAGGTGCTGGGAGGGCTGGTTCCTCTGAGGGTCCCAGGGAAGGATCTGCTCCAGGCCCTTCTCCTTGGCTCGCAGAGGCCACCTTTCTGTGCCTCTGTGCACAGTCATCCCCCCACTATGTTCTAATTTCCTCTTCTTCTGAGGAAACCATTCATATTGTATTAGAGCCCATCTCAATGGCCTCATTTTAACTTAATCACCTCTTTAAAGTTCCTATCTCCAAATATAGCCACATTCTAAAATCCTAGGGTTTCATTATAAGAATGCTGGGGGAACAGAATTCAGCTCCTAATAGCCTTCATTGTGATTTAGGTTCTCTTTCTAAATTCTTCATACATATTATTTTATCTAATCCTCAGCAAACCCAGCTCATGATGAGCTAGGACACCGTTGTTGGCCTATAAGTGAGGAAACAGAGCCCCAGAAAGGGAAGGACTTGCCCAAGATCCTAAATACATAAAAAGTTATTTTACTTGATAAAAATGTATTTCTTAATTTTTTTAAGAGTACTATATAAATAAGCTTTACTGTACTTGTGAAAATAAGTAATAAATCAAGTAATTATGTGTATGAACTTTAACAGTCATCCTTTTTCAATGCATATGTCTACATTGGGATTCCCTTTAGTATTCAGTAGCTTGCATTTGGTAGATGCTCAATATTTAATAATTTGATTCAAGGATTTCTGAAGCAGAAATAGAATGTGGAAACTTTTGGAAGAGATCAGAGTGAGGCTAACCGGATGGCGGTTAAGTCTGCAGGAATAAAGATGCTACATGAATATCAGTGTAGAGAACTTGTGATCGACTTTTATTTTCAAAAGTTTTATGAACATGTTAAGATGTTATAATTTCCTTAACGTTTTTTATTAAATCATAGCTGTGTACATTAATGCAATCATGGGGTACAATGTGCTGGTTTTATATACAATCTGAAATACTTTCATCAAACTGGTTAACATAACCTTCACTGAATTTTCTTAGTTATTGTGTTAAGACATTTATATTCTACACTTAGTAGATTTAGCAGGTACCATTGTAAAATGCACCACAGGTGTGGTCCCACCAATTACCCTCCCTTCACCCATTCTTCCCCTTCCCCTCCCCTCCCCCTCCTGTTTCCCCTTCATCTTGGGCTGTAGTTGGGGTATAGCTTTCATACGGAAGTGTGAGTGCTTATAAATTGGTTTCATAGTAGGGCTGAGTACATTGGATACATTTTCTTCCATTCTTGAGATACTTTGCTAAGAAGAATATGTTCCTTAATTTTTATCATGTTTTCTAGTAATAATTCTTATGTGATTGACAGAAGAGATGAAGTTCAGGAGGAAAGTTGCTACTTCCCCAAGGTCACAGAACAGAAGTGAGGTGGAGGTTGAGACCATACCCAGCACAATATGTAGATACAATTTAAACATTTTTCACCATGGGGGTTTTAGGGTCTAGTACCCAATTCCTTATACAGTCACTTTCCTCCAATTAAAAGATCTGTCAGGGCAGACAACATTTCCTGTTACTTGCACAAACATAATTTATGTGGAAAAGCACAGGATAGATCTAGATACAGAATCTTTATATGGTCAATATGTAATTGTTACTTTGCTTGTTCAGACAGGGTATGTGTTCAAATTTGAAGCCTCCATCAGTAGCACCATCTATTCATAAACAACTCCACAGCAAAATCCTTTTTTTCCCTCAGTTTTTCTTGAGAGACAGAAACTCTCTTTTCTTTACCACAATCAGGAGGAAACTCTTAAGTCCATTTCAAAGACAGTGTTTATTTAGATATAACTAAATAGAAGGTTTCCTTTCATTCCAAATCCATATTAGGGATAGCCTAATGTCATTTCCTGTATTGTCTTCCTTTGAAGACACCCAAGGCACAGTGATGAATCCCACCATCCTTCTTCATTCACATTCTTATCTCCCAAGTTCATACATTGAAAGTTCAAGTCCTGCAAATATGAAGGCTTAGAAAGTAATGGTGGCTCACTCCTAGACTTACAACTGACTGCAGGGGATAAGAAAATGGAAACAAAATAGAGTCTTGAACTCTACTCTCTCAAAGACCTTCTGCTTTGGTACTCAAAATGATCAGTGATCAAACTACCCAATATAAAGAACCAGATGAGTGGCCGAGCCTGGCCGTCACATGGGATTTTCTGAGGCTGGGAGACTTGGTACAACCTTGACTTTGTTGAAACTTTGCTGAATACAAGCCAGGCTCTTGATTCTATTTAATGTGGATTTGGAGCCGGAGACACATATTTACATATCGTGTACAGGCGCAGCTGCTTGCAAAAGTAAACCCCTGTGATAATGACTTTTGTTTTGGAAAGAAATACTGTACATATAGTCCTCAGTAAACCTCTAACCCTTTTCTTTATGGTACCAACAGTTTTATATGGCTGGGTTCCTAATTTATGTCCTTCATCTGGCTTTGATGTGAAGTGGATAGCTTCTTCAAATGTTATTTCCCTTGAGGACATCCTTGTCTGATCTCACTGTAAGGAAATAGCCCTATCTGTGCCTACTTCATTCCTCAAAATCTATTTGTAGGTAAAAGACCTAAGTTTATTTGTCTTAAGAACACTTAAGACTTTATGGCTTTGTATTCCTGGAATTAAATATGAGTTTCTTTCTCAGGGTAGTGGATAGAACAGCCTGCTTTGAAAACCACAGCTTGCCTGTACATCCATCTGCTTTATGAAACCTAAATGCAAGGGCAGGTCAAGGCTGAGTCCGTTTTCTACTCTTAGGCTATGGCTGTGTTCCTCTTGTGTCTTACAAAAATCCAGAGAAGGCAGCTATTTGTAGCTACAAACAGAACTATTACAGTGAAAACTGCATTTTAGCAGGGTAATGCTTTGTGATATGATCATATTTCCCTTTTTTTATTATTCTTTTTTTTTTTAAATCATAGCTGTGTACATTAATGCAATCATGGGGTACAATGTGCTGGTTTTATATATAATTTGAAATCTTTTCATCAAACTGGTTAACATAGCCTTCATGGCATTTACTTAGTTGTTGTGTTAAGACATTTATATTCTGTATTTAGTAAGTTTCACCTGTACCCTTCTAAGATGCACCGTAGGTGTGGCTCCCACCAATTACCCTCCCTCCACCCATCCTCCCCTCTCCCCTCCCCTCCCTTGCCCCTGTCATGTTTCTCTTTTGGATCATGCAGGCTTTGCCTCCTTTCCTTAGTCCATTTCGTGCTACTTTGACAGAATACCTGGGTTGGGGCAATTTATAAAGAACAGAGATTTATCAAGTTGCTGGCACCTGGTAAGGACTTTTTCCTGCATCATCTCATGGCAGAAGTTGAGAGAGAGAGAAAGAGAGAGAGAGAGAACACAACAGACTGAATGCCAGCCTTCAGCCCTTTATAATCACCATTAATCCCCTCATAACGGAGCCCTCCTGACCTAAATACCTCCCATCAGGCCCCACCTTCCAACATTGTTGCTTTGACAATTAAGTTTTCAGCACATGCTTTGGGGAGCCGCACCTAAGCCATAGCATCAATGGACAAGATACTGAGGCTTATTGCTTTGAAGAGAAGGCTAGCTGTCACTTAGAATAGTAATGATGATCACAGCAGCTACTAGTACGCAGAGAGTGTGTACTGGATGCCTGCCTTTTTGCAGTTTGCCTACATTGCCTGTATGAATCTAGTTTCACCCCTTAACACTCAGTGGATGGACATATACCCCCAGGCTCACACATGATTCATCTTAGGCTTAATGGAAATAGAAAACTACATTGAAGCTTATGGGCAAAGCCTTATTTAGCAACAAATTATTAAACTTCCTTGGCATTTTCTCTGTGTATACACCCACCAGAAATCTGGCCATATGTGTTGCAGCAGACATTTTGATCATTTCCTAGCACATGGATATTTCCAGTTGCACCCCCATATGCACTATCTTTTGGGGTAATTTCCAGGGGCCTGACAGGAAGTACATATAGGCATTGGATTTAGGTAAAAGTTTATAGTTTTAAACAATCTTCCTATTGACCAACTCTGTGTTCACGTAGAATATAGACATAAGTCACTTAGGACAGCTATAGCAATAACAGGAAATTCTGTCGTTTCTTCTTCTTTTGTTGTTTGTTTTGGGTTTTTGTTATTGTTGTTTTTTATTTCTCATTCTATAATAAGAATAATGTCCATTTTTCTTCAGAGTGCCTTAGTGGTCTTACAGTTATTTTGATCTAAGATTTGCCCTTCTTTCATTCAGCCTAAGAAAATACTGCTACTGTACAGGCCATATATTCTAAAACTTAGAAATAAACTCCTGAGAGTATCTATTAAGAGGCTGAAATATACAACAGAAGTATATCTCCTTATCCAAAAAATGACTATGATCTCAGTAGATTGCATGGTGCCAAAACACCTCATTAGGCCAATAAAAATTCCCAAACTCCCTCCTCCAACCCCAATTCCTTCTTTGGTACATTTTCCCAAAGCCCTCTGGAGAGGGGAAAAAGCATACGCCTTAGCAAGGATGACCCATATTCTATGGAGAAGGGGATAAAGGTGGATGCAGGTGTGGGGTGGGGTGAGTTTGGGGATGTCTTCTTTTATCTGGGCCTGGGTTGAGCTCTTATCAACCATCCCCAGGGAAGAGAACGGCTAAGCTGAGACAACAGGCAGAGATTGGAGCCTGGGTCTTCTCATAATCCCTGTTCTGGGGCTTAGGCAGGGTCAGGGGACCTGCATTTTCTAATGGGGGCAGATGCCACTAGATATACCAGCATCCAAATTTCCAGAGGTATACTAGAAACTTCCAAGCTGAACACAATATTACAGGCTTCTTCCCATTCTGTGGGCTCATGGGCAATGTACCAACTGCTTGGTTTAGTGAGCTTCATCATAGTTTATCCTGCACAGCCAAAGAACCAGGGGTTCAACTCAGAGACCTATGCTCAAAACATATGTGTCACTTTTTTAAGGATTAAAACACATCTCTTAGGGACAGGATACAATTACAAGACGGACTTTACCTAACAAATTCAATCAGTGTGACCTGGTTCTTTGTATTCTTGATGAATCTCCAACAATAAAAAAAAAATTTGTTTTGTGGCAGCTATTTCAAATTAAAAATAAATGAGAACATACTATATCTTTATACCTGATTTTTAAAAATTCTTATAGTGAAAAATAATCTTATTTTAATTACTTAGGATCATAATTGTGAATGATGGCCATATTAGTATGTGTCATACAACATTGTGGAAGCCAATTCAGGAGAAAGAAAGAGCACACTTTCCGGAGTCAGTCCTGAGTTCAAATTCAGACTCTCCAACACATAATGTCTTCATCCAAAAGACGCAGTTAACTCCTTGATATGTAAAGAGATAATATACATGAAGTGTGTTTTATAGCCTCTGGCATATATACAATAGTCCATAATGTTGGCTTTTCTTTTTCAACTTCTTTCCATTCTTCTTTTCCCTGTAATTTCTTCCAAACTTAATTGATGTGTGGGGCTGATCTTTCAGTTTCTCATGATAACAGTGGTGAGGAACTGATGTCTAATGTCCAATATTCTCTAGATGGGGGAGTCTATGTAGAATGTAGTTCTTTCTTGCCTTTGCCCTAATAAAAATATGAACAAAACAATGACTCAGGCTGTGAAGGAGGATTTCCTGCCCACAGATCTGCCCACATGTAAATCTAAATCTTGGCTTAGCTCCAACACCTGATCTATAGATGTAGGAGGTCATTTATTTTGTTAGAAGCCCTGTCCTAAGGAAAAAGAAGTATATTTTTTAAAGCTATACACAGTTGATCTATACAGATACAAGAACAAAAAGAGAATAACAAAAGCTAATATATATAATGTCCCTGTTCTAAGCACTTTGCAAGTATTAGCTCACCGAACTCTCTTTAACCCTGTAAAGTAGATGTTATAGATGAGAAAACTGAGGTATTAAGGTATTAAGTCCAAGGTCACACACTAGCAAGAGGCAAGGGCGTGATTTGAACCCAGGCTAACTCTTTCAGAGTTTATGTTTGTAATTTCTGTTATTTGTCATAACTTAATAAATATGGGTCAGAATGTCACATGAATTATTAAGTCCAATTTGGAAAATCCTTTAAACTTAACTGGTAAGGACATTTTGATGCTGTGTCTCACAGCTGTGTTTATGTCAAAATGTGGCAGTATCTTGCTGACTGGTGTTCATTGTTGTTGTGTGTTTCTGTGTGCTGTCATGAGAATATTGGAGCTTGAATTAGAGCAATGAACAAACATTAAACTTGTTCTTAATCTTGGCAAGACTGGAAGTGAAATCAGAGTGGAAGTGAAACATGTTAGTCCAAGCTTATTGGGATAATGCCAGGAAGAAAATGACAGTGTACAAATGGATTAAATATTTTTCTGAGGAGAGTTAAAGCATCACTGATGAATAGAGGTCAGGGCAACTGGTAACTAGCAGAACTAATGAAAACATTGCAAAAACTCATCAAATCATGGGTCAAAGTCATCAGCTGACTGTGAGAAGCATAATAAAATAAGTAAATATCAGTAGGAAGAAATAGGAAAATCTTAACTGAAAAACTTGGCATGAGAAAGGTGTGTGCAAAAATGGTCCTGAGGGAACTCACCAATGAACAAAAACAAAGGAAAGTTAGTTTGTCAAGACCTTTTAGAAGGGCAAGATGATGTTTTGGGCCATGTTATCCCTGGTGATAAAACATGGGTACACTAATATGAACCTGAAACAAAGAATCAAAGTGTACAGGGGAAGTCAGCCAATTCTCCACCACCGAAACATCCAGTCAGTCCAAATCAAAGAGTTAAATCAATGTTGCTAACTTTTTTTGATATCAGAGGGATTGTTCATTATAAATTTGTACAAACTGGACAAATACTATTTGCTATTTTTGATATCAGGGGGATTGTTCATTATGAATTTGTACCAACTGGACAAATACTATTTACTATTTACTAAATACAAATTTATTATTTGGAAGTAAATTGAAAAGGCTGGATGAAAAAGTTAGGTGAAAATGATCTGAACTTTTCACCAATTCATTCAAGTAAATTGAAAAGGCTGCATGAAAAAGTTAGGTGAAAATGATCTAAACTTTTTTTCACTAATTCATAAGTCTTGCATCATGATAATGTACCCACTTACACTGCATTGTCTGTGAGAAAGTTTTTAGTCAGTAAATAAATAACTATATCAGAACATACTTCCTACTCTCCTGATCTGGCCCCAGTGACTTTTTTCTTTACCTGAAGATGAAGGAAATGTTGAAAGGAAGACCTTTTGATGACATTCATGATGTCAAGGGGAATATGGTGATGGCTTTGATGGCCCTTCTAGAAAAAGAGTTCTAAAACTGCTTTGAAGGGTGGTCTAGGCACTGGCATCAGTGCAGAGCTTCCCAAGGGAAGTACTTCAAAGGTGACTATAGTGATATATAGCAATGAGGTATGTAGCACTTTTTCTAGGACGAGTTTGCAAACTTAATTGACACACCTCGTATTCTGGTATTGAAAACACACAAAGTGCTATATTCAAGGGAAGAAAGATTATTTAAAACTAAAAATCTATAATTTAAGGGATCCTGTAGAGATTACCTATTCTTGGACAGCTCCTGTAAAGGAGATACCTCTCCTCTTCCACACCTTTGGCAACCAGATCAAGCAAAACATCTGGAAACCAATGAACAACATCTGTCAAAAGTAGGCCACCCTTATTTACATGTGATTCTAACTATACTTAACCCTCTATAAATGGATGTCTTGAATAGAGGAGATAGATGGGTAAATAAAAGACAGAGTACTGATAGTGCTCAGAATTTTGCCTTGCTGATGTAGAACGTTTAAAGCCAAAGTCAGGTGAACTGGTCCAGCCTGACCTTCAAACAGGTGCCAGGGAGCTTGGAGGTTCAGGTTTAGTATATCTGGATTGGGACCCCATGTCTGTGTGTAAGAAAGGATTCCCCACTGATTTTTTTTCTGATTAATATAAGGGTACATACGATTAGGTTACATTTTTTCATTTGTTAGGTACAGCCCAAGTTGTAGTTGAGTCTGTCACCCAGGAGGTGTGCAATATACCCCCACACTGTGCCCATGAGGTAGGAGCTTACTGAGCCACTCCCCCTATTTTGAATTTAATTGTGTTTTTCTCTCATGTGAGCCTATTGTCAGTCATCTGCTAGTTTTAAATTAGTATGGAGAAAATGGGATTTTTGCTTTTCCATTGAGATATGTTATTAAGGAGAATATTCTTCAGCTCCATCCAGGTAAATACAAAAGATGTAAAGTCTCCATCACTTTTTATGGCTGAATAATATTCCATGGTATGCATATATCACAGTTTATTAATTGATTCCTCATTGATTTTTCTGCCTAAGATGTGTAGATTCATCCCAAAGTCTTGAGTTGCCTCCTTGATGTCCACATCCAGGAACAGAGTCTCATATGGAATGCAGGGGGGGGGGTTAGTGCTTGTGGTTAGTACATTAAAGATTCTAACATGTGCATGAAGGTGTCATGGTTAATTTTACATGTCAATTTGACTGGGCCATGGGATATCCAGAGAGCTGGTTGAACTCTACTGCTGGGCAGTCTGGAAGAGGTGGGCATTTGAACTGGTGAACTGAGTAAAGGACGTGCCCTTCCCAGTGGGGATGGGCAGCACACAGTGGCTGAGGGCCTGGACAGAACACACCGGTAGAAGAAGGTAGTGTTTTCTCTATACTTGACACTTGTGCTGAGACATCAATCTTCTGCTCTTAGCCTGTTTGGATCTCAGGCCTCTCAGAACTTAAATGGAATAAACACCATCAGCTCAATGGGTCTCAGTTTTTTAAACTATAGTCCAGCAATAGAGTTCAACTAAAGCTGGATTTCCAGCTTGCAGATGGCAGCTCATGGGATTTCTAAGCTTCTATAATCATATGATTCCTCATAATAAATCTCATTTATATATATATATATATATCTTTTTTTTTTTTTCTGGAAAACACTGCTTAATACAAAAACAGAGTACTTCCATGAAGGGAACATTTTGCCTAATTGTTCTTACAAAATAAAGATACACCGTGCAGCTGACCAGCTCCTTAAACATACTTGTACACAATAACGTTTCTCATTTCCCCCCACCTGATCTTGAGCTCTACTCATTTCCTCTGGTTTCTGAGTCTTCTTGATGAATGGAGAACCTCTCGGGGCCCTGCACAGGGCAAAGGGTCTGTGTAGATAAGAGGCAGAACGGCAGAGGAGCCGAGCGCTGCTTTGGTCAGCCCTGACATCATGTTCTGAATATTTGACTCTGGGGATAAGAGTAATGGAAAACATGCTTCTATTCTCCAAACACCATATATAACTCTAATTGGTTCTTAACTCTGTAATTTTTTTCAAGTGCTTTTGTCAATGTATCAAGGTTTTGCCCAATATAAAGTTTTGCTTTATCCTGTTCATGTGGAACGGCAGCATTCAGTAACTAAATGTTCAACTGACTTATTCCCATTTTATGCTTCCCAAATGTCCTTAACCTCTACTCACTGGATATTTCATACCCATACATGCATGAGGATGCACGTGTGCGTGTGTCTGCATGTATGTGTGTGAAGGTATTGCTGTATTAGCTTAAGGGTTTCAACTTACTCATAGAATGAAGAGTGGAATGTTGATGGAATTCTTTATTACCATTGAAAATAATAGCTCTTCTCACCACATAGCCATTTTGAATTTCACAGAGAATCTTAGACTTGGAAGAAATATGAGAGATCATCTAGTTCAAAATCTTACACTATTTTTCATGTGACAAAATGAAAAGCAATTTTTAAATCCCCAAATCTTCAGCTCATGATATATTCTTTTGAAAGGAGCCTGCACGTCTTGTTAGTGGTTTCTTTAGCTATCTCTCCATTTTATTAAGCTT
The DNA here is from genome assembly GCA_963574655.1 of Perodicticus potto. Taxonomy (NCBI): domain Eukaryota; kingdom Metazoa; phylum Chordata; class Mammalia; order Primates; family Lorisidae; genus Perodicticus; species Perodicticus potto. The sequence continues at coordinate 105,287 of CAUYRH010078285.1, forward strand.
TTAAAATCTCACCTGCATATATTACACTTTGCATGTCCTTATTTCCTCTGCTTTGGCTGTTGCTATATCTGACTACTGCTCCTATTTAAAAGGCATCATTTTTCTTGCAGACTTTTATTTTATTCTACATTGTCTATGTTCTCTTTCCCTTTTTAAAAATGCTATGTACCCTCATGGATCTGAATCGAGAGAAAAAGAGAACGATGGATTCTGGGTACCCTCACGCCCACCTCAGTCCCTGGTAGAATGACAAATACTTCCATGATCATTAGAAACTATGGTGAGTTAATTAAAATATTTTACCAGGGGATCTAATAATGACCACATTCAGCTTCAGACTAATCACTTTCCCCAAGAAGCTTCAAAAAGAAAGAGTCACAGGAGAGTGGTTTACTAATAGAAGGTAAAATAAGGGTCTAATTGGCTAGGACTTTGTCACCAAACCCCAACGAGGAATCCTTATAATACAGTTGAGCCACACGGAGAACTTCTAATAGGCCTTGTTATCTTCAAAGCCCAAACCCGTATCTGTGACTTCATTGTTTGGTAGAAACAGGACTATTCAGTGTGCAAGAAAGAGGGCAAGGAGGTGCTGAACTTGGGGCAGCCACAGAGTTCTGGGCCCTTCATACCTGTCTAGGTAGGAGGGAGGGTGCCCACACTTTTGAACGTAACTCTGAAAGAGTCCACTGCTAGAAACAAAAAGAGATTTCATTAGTGTCTTGGAAATTGATTATATTGGTAACTACTCCCTTTGGATTTGGGGTGAAATATCTAATTTTGATAGTTGAGTAATGTCTGGGAGACAGGTTTAGGAAAGCAGTGGAGAAAGAAAGGTCTGTATCAACATTTTCATCTTCTTTTATGTCCTAATACTAAAATGCAAAAACTTTTACTGTTTCAGCAATAGTAAACCTCAGAGAGTGTCCTATCCAACCAGTCACTGGACCCTGGATTGATGGTATCAGCCCTAAGCACAAAGAATGGATTTTGTATAATACAAGCCTTTATTACTAATGTAGGCTTATATTATTATGAAAAGCAAATTATTCCCTTTCTACCTTCCCCTACAAATATTAATGGCATTCAGTTCCATTTTTTCTTGTATAAATCCATCACATATATAGAGATATTATTTGTTGGTTGATTTATACTAAAGTAGAATCATGCTACATGCCAATTTTGCAATTTGTCACCTAGCCATATTTTATCTGTTAGTGATATTACATAGTCATTTCTACAAATAGGTAGTTTTAGTTTTAACCTTGCCTTATTTTCTTCTAGTATCCCTTTGCATACATGTATACACATACAAATAAATTATCTGAATGAGACCATATTGCATATGTTATTTCCTCTTTTTTTCTTACCTCCCCTTTGCCTTTCCCCTTATCCACTGTATCTCAGTCTACGATGATGAATCGTAAAGAGGAATTCTATATGTTCATAAAATCCATGTTTCTCTAGGATCAAAAATTTTAATACAGGTTGCTAAGGACTCTGCATATTTAAGAGGAAAAAGGAAAGACTCTATCCTATGTAGGAAGACTCTGCATGTTTCTTGAGTAGCCGAGAAAGAGAAACTGCCATGACATCAGTTACTACAGCAGGTCATTTGCAACTTGAGCTATGTGGGGAAAAGGCTTCCCTTCATTTTCAGAATAATGGCCAATAGTGAGAGCAATGGGAAAATAAGTCAATGCATGTTGAGTGTCCACTGTGCATCAGGAAATTTGGCATATTTTACTTTATTTAATTCTCATATCAGAAATCCCATGATGTAGACATTTGCACCTTCATTTACAGAGAAATTGGAGATAAAAACGTAAGTGAAACTTACTAAATGCAGAATATAAATGTCTTCATGTAGTGATTAAAAGGCCATGAATGCTATGTTAAACAGTTTGATGAAAATATTTCAGATTGTATATGAAGTCAGCACATTGTGCCCCATAATTGCACTAACGTACACAATTATGATTTAATAAAAAAAATGTTTAAGTAATCTTATCCATGATAACATAGCTGTTAGGCGATAGAAAGGACATTTCATTTGAGTTTTCCCAGCTCCAAATACCAGTTATGTCTGGTACACCAAGGATATGATCTGTACTGAATTAAAAAATTGTCTCTCCTGGTAACATTCTCATCAATATTTGCATAGGGATGTGCAAGCCTTGGCATGAATGCCAATGAAGGTCACCTGAGATAATTATTTCACTGAAGAGGCTCTTTTCTCTTCATCTCCCTTCCTTTTCTATCTTTCTTTCTTCTTTTCACCATTGAAGACTGCCAGTGATGTCCATGGGGATGTCAACGTCAGCACATAGTAAATTAGTAAAACAGTAAGTAACTCAGAAAAAGTTGGCTTCTTCCTTCAGGAATCTTCTTTGTTCTTTGCCTTATACTTAGTTGCCACATCTTGTCCACAGGTGTCTGGTTGGGCAAAAATTCTATATTATTAGGCTAAATAAAAAGGCCAGAGAATGCCCTCTCGATTCTGGGACTCATTTTATGATTCCTTTCCCTGGAATTTAATGGAACGGTACTTGTGGTAGTGATTTCTAGCTTGGTGGGTTGCAAGGGCAATAGGAAGGGAAATATTTTAGGAGGAAGATTTCAGGAAAACCCTTTCTTGGGTTCCTCTAGGCTATCAAATTATCACTGTAAGTAAGGACCACTTTAGGCATGGCTTAGCCACAATCCTGACAGCAAAGACAAGAAGATTTTTGAACTTGCTCTTCAGACATTGTTAGCAGGACAGAGACACCAAGCCGGTCATCAAAGCAAACAGCATAATTTCCTAGTCCCCTTGTAGTTACATATGTGGGACTTTGGAGTTGACCGTATATAGATAGAAGTTTAGAATTTGAATTGATGCAGTGAGGGGTTGGGACTTTGGGAGGTATTTGGATACAGTGAATGTTTTTTGTATGTGGGATGGATGCATGTTAAATTTTTGTGCCAGAGGGCAGACTGTGTTAGACTGAATAATGACCCCCCAAAGATATCCTGGTCCTAATATATGGAATTGGTGATTGCTATCATATATAATAACAGAAACTCTGCAGATATAATTAAGATAAAGATCTTTAGATAGGAAGTCTATCCTCCATTTTTTTTGGGGGGGAGGGAGTTGACCCTAAATGCAATCACAAATGCCCTTATAGGGAGAGAAAGATAGAAGGGCAAGAAGCAAGATGGCAAAATAGAAACCTCCAGCAATTGTCCCTTGGCAAGACATTGAATTCAACCACTATCTATTCCTCCCTATCCCTGGAGTAACCAATGTACCCAGGGAAGGAAGACTGTAGTGATTGTGGGGCTTTGCATTGGAACTCAAGGCCACTCCCACACAGGGGCACACACCCAGGGCAGAATTCTGCCATTGCCCATAGAGGGGGCATTTTGACCAGGCCAGTCAGAGGATAGTCTTTTATTCCAAAGCCCCATCGCTAACAGAAAAAGAGCACCCAGAGGCCTGGACTAAATTTGTAAGGCATGTGATTGCAATTCTCATGCAACCACTGTGGACTATAACACAGTCTGTCTCAAAACTTGTATAGTGACCCATGTAAAAGGTAAGTTTATAGCAATAAGTGCCTACATCACAAAAGTAGAAAAGCTTCAAATAAACAACCTGATGATGCATCTCAAAGAATAGAAAAACAAGAGAAAACCAAACTCAAAATTAGAAGAAAAGAAATAATAAAAATCAGAGCAGAAATAAGTGAAAGTGAAACAAAAGAATACAAAAGATCAAAAAAATTAAAAAAATTTTTTTAAAGATAAATAAACTAGACTCACCTTTGGTCAGACTCACTAGCAAAAAATAGAGAAGACTCCCTAAACAAAACCAGAGGTGAAAAGGAGACATTACAACTGACATTACAGAACTCCAAAGGATAATTAGAGACTATTATGAGCAACTATATGCCAATAAATCAGAAAAATTGAACAAATTCCTAGACACATAAAACCTACCAAGATTGACCCAGGAAGAAATCGAAAACCTTAAAAAACTAATAACAAGTAACAAGATAGAAGCAGAAGTAAAAAGTCTCCCATCAAAGACAAGCCCAGCTTCACTGCTGAATTCTACCAAGCATTCAAAAAAGAACAAAGACCAAATCTACCTAAGAGAAAGGGAGGGAGCAGCATTATTGTGCACCCCAGCTCTGTGGCCAAGGGACTGTCCTGTGCCTGGAGACAGCTGTCCATGATATCAACTCTGCAAAGAAGGAAACTTCAGCTCAGGCTGATGTGTGCATCCTCCAGTGCCACCTCTTTTTTCAGGGAGTTCCTGAGGTGCAGAGTGGTGGAGCAGATTGCTCAGTGACATGAGATAAGCTAGCTGTTCAGGGTGGTTGTGATACAAGGGCACGTTGCTGGTTCTAAGAGCCAGCTGAGATGCTCTGTAATCAGAGAGAGCAGCATCTATGAAGAGCTGGCTTTGTTCTTCCCGGAGGAGCTGAATCTCCTCCCACAGTTGTTTTGCTGGTGTCTGCCTGGACACCACAGAACCCAGACCAAGTCTCATCTGCTGCCATGCTTTTTGTCCTTGCCAGGGACCAGGCATCAGGTGTTCTCTGAGCCCTGGGAGTCTGTGCTCTGCCTTAAAAATCAATGCTGTTTTCACATAGTAAATGAGAAAATATCATGAATGTTATATTAATCAGGTTGATAAAAATATCTCCAATTGTATGTGAAGCCCATACACTGTACTCCTTGACTGAATTATTGTACACAGCTATGACTCAATAAAAAAAAAAAAATCAATGCTCCGATTTCATATCGTCCCCATGGTGTAATTTTGTCTGTTTCAGCTGTAATCCGAGGCAGTTGGATTTCTATCGAGCAAACCTGGAGCTATTTTCCCTTTGGTTTTTGAGAATAGTTGTTGAACTTTTTTCACTGAGACTACAAATAGGCTTTTTTTCTTCTGTTAAAGAAAAATATTGTTATTAATCATTATGTACTCAGGGTCAACATTGCAGCTGGATGAAGCAACATGAAGGTGGGCTGGAAGATTTAGGTTTGTTTATTTTTTTAATAGTTTATAGCAGTTAATAACATTTGGTAATTGTCAGAGTGTTTTGCAAATAGTTATTGTTCCTTCTACTACTCTCATTATTGCCTATTTATCATGCCTCCACAGACGTGGAGCTGCAACTCCTGAAAAGGGGAATGATTTGAACTCTCACTTGACAACCTTGACCGGCTGATGTCAAAGGAAAAGGAACACTCTTTACCTGTTGCAAGAGGTGGGCGCCTAGTTTTTAAAGTGAGAGATGTTAGGGTAGAATCCATAGCTTAAAGGAATTGCTTTCAGGGTCCAAAGGAGGAGAACATGATTGAAAGTTCGAGTTCTTGTTCTGCTTACAGGGTAGCCTCAGCAGTGAGCCCATTTAAGGGTGCCTTTTTAAAATTACCGTGTATATGCATCAGAGTGAGATAGAGCACATCCCCTTGTGAAATACCAGTTGTCACCACCGTGGATACCCCGGCTTGTTTGGCTGGGCAAACAAGCAAATAAAGAATTCAAGATGCCCAATGAAGTGATGAGTAGATGAAATCTTGGCTTTGTAAGATGTTAAATAATCTTCCTCTTTTTTGTAAATGAGACCCTTTTTCCTCTGGGGGGGGGGGCCTTTTGTGATACTGATTACAGAGTAATTATGAAGAGGAACAAAGGCCACGCCAGCAAGGATTCATCATGCACTTAGAATTATGATGACATCATTTTAAATGGTCAGATATTAAATTTGGCTGGAAAAGTTCAAGCTAAGTGCTTTCCCTGTCTGGCACTGCATCCCCCGTGTTTGCCAGGGAGGTTTGTGCACGTTGCCGCTGTGGCCACCACTGTGAGGAGGACTTTGTTTTTGCCCCAAGGTGAGAATGGGAACTGAGAGCTGACCTTTGCCTCTCCAAAGAGTTGGGGCCAGGTGGGGTCAAAACTGCCTGGCAGGTGCTGCTGTGGCCTGGCGCTGTCTGCGGTGATCTCCACGCCCCCTGCTCCCCCAAGGTCCCCATCCAAGTCTGTAAAAACTCCAATTTTTGACATTGAGATGGGGAAGAATTTTAGTGAGTGCCTGCATGCTTCCTTTACAAATGAAAAAGGCCGGGTAAGAAAAGCTTTTCGGCTCTGCAGGACTCCGGTCTAAACAGTATGTGGCCTACAAAACACCATGAGGTGGCCGCTCAGTGCTGAGGGAGAAATGAGAGAGAACTGGTGGGCTCCGGCAGCCTGGAGCCCCACGCCCCTCCTGCACCACTCTGTTTATGGGGGCTGGACACCTTCCTGCAGTTATTGCAGCCGTGGACCTTTTGAGCTTTAGGCCACGCGCTGCCTGATCCATTTCTCACTGACGCAGACACCTACACTGTCACTACACTCGGAGTAGCGATCCCATATTCTCTCTTAGGCCGTTTGAAGGGGAAAGGCATTCCAGTTGAAGGGGAAAGGCAAAGATAGTGCTCATCCCCAGTGGGCTTAGGAGAAGGGGGTCTCAGTTGCAAGAAACTATGACTCGAAAAACAATGCACAATGGCAAACTGAACCTTTGTCTGACTGAAGTGAATCAGTATTTTATTGAGAAGGCGTGAGGTGGCTGGCTCTCAGAACAACGAGGAAGGACCCGGAACAAAGTTCAAAAAATGCTCAGGAATGTAAAATGCGGACAGCAACTAGGGCAATGGCCACACCGTGCCACAAACTCAGTGAGGGGACACCACTGCTGCCTCCAGAACTGAACAGGAAGGTCCCTAGTGCAGCTTCGACCGTGGAGCTCCTGACACCACCCACCATCAAAAGGGACTCCCCGTGCTTCTCTGCACCTCAAGCTCCCAAGTCGGAATCTCTGACCAGTACCTTCGATCAGCACAGTTGTGATCACAGGCCCATGAGGTTTTCAATATTTAGGAGATTCTAGAAATCGAACTTTGTCTCCCAGTGAAACTCATAAACTGAAGAATCCCCCATTTATCAATACAGGGTGGGGAGAGACAGAGAGAAAGAGAGAGAGATTCTATAATGGGTCTCTATTTTTTCTTCCTCAAAATGAGCAGTTGAATTAAATGATCTCTGATGTTCTGATCCCAGAGCATTAACAGTTGAATTAAATGATCTCTGATGTTCTGATCCTAGAGCATTAACACCTAGATGCTTATGCATATTGTGAATATGTTTCTTGTCATTTAGAAAATATGGGAGAAAGCAGCACATAAACCACCTGCTTTCTGAGCTCCCTGAACTAAGAGTATTGATGGCAAATAGGTTTCATCTTGCATGTTAACATCTACTGATTGGTTGTGGTTTCCAAAACTGTTATGCAAAAAATAATTCAGAGAATGACCCCGTATTCCCCAGGAAAGAGAGTTGCAGTCAATTAGCTGTGACTCCCACATAGCACCAGGAGTAGGACAGCACCTGTGTGACCCAATTGTAGCCTAAACTCAGAAATATTAGGAGTCAGAGCCTTTTCTCACCTTGCCCTTTCACACCAAAGAGGGAGCCACAGAGGGGACCAGTCCCTGAGAACAGCTTCAGATCAAGAGTGAAAGTAGCTAGGGCTATCCCCCATGGGGACAGAGTTCTGTATAGTCACTAAGGGTCTCTAGGTCATCAATCAGGTGATATTTGCCCAGATACCATTCCAGAACACCTGAGTGTAATGATCAAAATCAGTTCTGCTTACGTTTGGGGAGTGCTTTCCCCAGAGCACAGGTCCTGAGGAGATGACTTTCCTGGTAAATTTCAGAACAAATGTGAATGGGCTGGGGTGGAGGGACGCCGGAGAAGCAGATCCAAGAAAAGGAATAAAATTCTTGGCTGTAAATTTTGGGAACTCGCCACACAAATTCTTTCCTGTTTGTGGATCTGTGCTCTCTTCCAATTCATCTGCCTCACTCACTTTTGTATTTGGCCCCTAGGCTACACTAATTTGTTTTGCCAGAATGGTAGGCACACCAGTGTTAGAGAGGACAGTTGCCTTCCTGTGATTTGGCACACAGACCATTCATTACTATTTTTCTAATACCCGCCAGGAATGTGAATGTGTCCTGTGGCACTTGGTTGGAAATGTGAGACTCTGGTTACAAAGGAAAGGGAAGCTAATCATTGGCAACCCTCGCTTGCTGTGGCTCCCTGCTGACCAAGAGTGAGTCTTAAATAGATGGAATCCATCTATTCAGGCAGATTAGAAAAATTTACCACTAAATAGACACTGGCTGCGGCCAAATCATAAGGGAGTCAGGGTAGCAAATTATGAGATTCTGAAAACAGTTGAAAGAAGATGGCTTTGGGGAAAGCTAGATTCCCAAATTTTTATCCAAAAATTAACTTTTTAAAAACATTTTTATTATGAAATTTTTCAACTGACCAGAATAATGGCAAATACTTGTGTATCAACTATCCAAGAAATAAAAGACAGGTTTCAGTGCATTTGCAACTAAAGTATCATATTTTAGACTTGAAAAAGCCCTTTTCCTTTCTCATCTCTCCATATAAGCTAGAGCACATAAACACAGGTGTCAGGGCCAATGTTTGAGGAGAGGAAGAGTCTCTCATTGCGTGGTCAGCTCTCTTTATTGGCCTTGAATAACTTTTGGTTATTTCTAAAAGTTATATAAGCCCTGAGAAGATGACAGTTATTCTCCATAAAAGGATGTTGAGGGGAGGATGTTACGTTCTTGAAAGCAGTGTTTTTCAATCTTTTTATCTCACAGCACACTTGAACTTGTAAGTTGAACTTCCGCAGCACACTTAAATTATGTTGATTGAAAAAAAGAGTAAAAGAAAAGAATATACTTACTGTGCTTTGAACTTCTTTCAAAAATGCTTTAATTAATGACCTTTAAAAATTTCTGTGGCACACCAGTTGAAGATCGCTGCTCTAAAGGCTGTTTTAGTGATGAGTTACCAAAGAAAGTTTGCTCAAAAGCAGACCATTGGACTCGGTGTATAAATTCCCAAGGTGGTAACATTGAGTTGATGACACTCATTTGACTGTGTAAATTCTTGAATGACCAAAACATCCATCTCATAATTTTATAGCCAGTATTATCTAAAGATAATAGGTCTTCATGGAAACAGTTCCCATAAATTTTCACAGTAGGTTTTGTAACTCTTCCTGCAGGAATGCTCCTCTTTATGTCAGCCTTAAACCTACACTCCTGCAGTTCAGCTGATCACGTCTAGCTTGGCCCTAAATTCAACCAGTGGCTACTATTTGAACCTTCAAACGGTGCTCTGTCTGAAGTGGGTACTGTTGTAGCCCTTGCGTACAGATTAGTAACATTAGGTTTGGTGCTTTTCCCTAAGTCACACAATTAGGAGGGAAGAGAAGTGGGGATTCACACCAACCCAGTTTCTGTGATCCTCGACCACCATTCTTCAGAAAGAAACTCTTCTCAGACACAAGAGATCACTCTCTTTGGAGGTGAAAATGGACACAGATTCCCTTAATCCATAAAGAGAACTATTTCATTTGGTTGGATCATTATGTAACAGAAGGCACCAGGTCTTGCAAGTGTGGTAAAAGTGAGTGGCTCAAGGCAGAGCGGTACCTAGGATATTTGTTACATGCCCACAGTAAGCTATCATTTTCAAACGGCCTTCCTAGAGAGGCTTAACTCAATTTCCCTGGCAGTAGATAGATTGGGCTCCTTTGTATCAGTTGCTAGGTGACTCCCAGCACCAGCCAGCCAGAATTACAGGTGTAAGGCAGAATGCAGACATTCCTGATTTGACTGGGCTTTGCTTTATTGTGCTTCACGGATTGTATTGTTTTTTTTTTTTTTTTTCTTACAAGTTGAAGGTTTATGACAACCTTTCACCATTGGTGCCATTTTCCCAATAGCATATGTTCACTTTATTCTCTATGTCACATTTTGGTCAATTTCACAATATTTCAGACTTTCTCATTATTACTGTATGTATCTGCTATAGTAATCTGTGATCAGTGATCTGTGATGTTTCTATTGTAATTGATTCGAGGCACGACAAAATGTGCCCATGTGAGATGACAAACCTAACTGATAAACGGTGAATGTGTTCTGATTGTCCCATTGACCAACTGTTCTTATCTCTCTCCCTCTCCTTAGGCCACGCCATATCCTGGGACACAATTGAAATTAGGCCTAGTTGAAATTAGGCCAACTAATTGGGCTAAAAGCAGCTGAATAAATACATTTGCTATTTTATTTAATTTATTTACTACAGTCTTATGAGTTTGAATTTATTGATTTACATACAAAGAACTCCAGATATAAAGAGAGGTAATGACTTGGGTGAGATTACATGAGTCAAAGTGAAGACAGAATCCAGCCAAATGGCCTATAAGTGTTTAAGTGAAGGGAAAAATCGCATCTCTCTCATTTTAAATCAAAATCTAGAAATGATTAAGCCTAGTGAGAAAGGCATGTCAAATGCCAAGATAGGCCAAAATCTAGGCCTCTTGTGCCAAACAGTTAGTCAACTTGTGAATGCAAAGGGAAATGTTCTTGAAGGAAATGAAAAGTGCTGCTCCAGTGAACAGAAGAACAACAAGAAAGTACAACAGCATTATTGCTGATATACAGAAAGTTTTAGTGTTCTAGAGCAAGAATCAAACCAGCCACAACATTCCTTTAAGCCTGTAGTCCCCAACACCTGGGATGTGGACCAGTAATGGGACCAGTAAAGTCCCATTTGCTATGCAATATAATATATTCACCGGGTCCAAAGATTAGAGTATGGACAGCACTGACTACCACACCAGCCAATAGGATATTAGCAGAAGAGATGCATGAATGGTTCATGTCTGGTTCTTCAATCATCATCATGAGAAGGACTTCTCTTGGTAGCCAATGGCCCTTTTGTCTGGGCCCCAGAATAGATACACTTGGAAGGATTCAGAACCCATCACTGTATAGGTGGGATACAAGATCAACTTAAGTGACAGCTAGCAGAGCCACCAGGCTGAGCCCAGTCTGAGTCAAGCTGTCTGCCATTATTTGACCTATGGACCCTGAACATAAACATTTATTGCTGTCTGCTGCTGAACAGAGGGAGGTTTGTTCATATACAATTATGGTGGCAATTACACTGTCATAGTAATTAGTGTTTAAAAGTAAAACAAACTACCATTCTTTTTCTTTGGCTTTCTACACTCAAAGTTTCATTTCAAAATCTGTTCTAACCCCAATTCACCCTAGAATTTGAGCTTAGTTACTCTAAAAGTCTCTGGCCAAGGACAGAAAACTTGGGCTGGATTCTGTCTTCACTTTGACTCATGTAATCTCACCCAAGTCTTTTCATCTCTTTATATCTTGAGTTCTTTGTATATAAATCAAATAAATCCAAACTCATAGGACTGTAGTAAATAAATTAAATAAAATAGCAAATGTACTTATTCAGCTGCTTTTTGGTATAGTCATAAAACTAATACTTACTGACCTACTACCATGAGCCAGACATTAAGAACAGAGGAATCAAAGATATTTAAGGCATATTTCTGTCTTTAAGTTTACATTCCAGTGAGAGAAGCATTTGTGTAAACATTGAAACCTCTGCAAACTCAGGCCATTGTTCCTTTTCCTTTTTTTCTTTCTTCCTCTTCTTCCTCCTCCAGCTCACCCTCCTTAACTTCTTCCCTGTCATTACCTTTTCATCCCTCCTGTTTTATCCCCTCTAACCTATCAATCAACCATTGGCTTATTATATCTCTCAAGTCCCATGAAATAAAAGATAGTTGCTCTTATGCATTGAAGAGGAAATATTTGACTCCAGGGAGACCCAAATTCACTAAGCCCATAGGTAAGCGTTGAAGCTTTTCAGTTGAAAAGTGTTAATCATTCTTAGATCTATTTAGAATCCTCTGGTTTTCTTTACTTATAAAATGTACCTCAGGATATATAGGCCTCAGTGCCAATACCCAACAATAGCACAAATGAGTTATGTGCAATTCCAAATAAAAGATATAATGGAAATTATCTGACTACATTTGCTACTATAATCTTCCAAAACCCCATCTAACTTTTAATCGGGATGGGGACATGTCTATAAATGCTCATGACCCCTTAGTTCTCTTTTATAGAGATAGTCACTATTCAGTTCTAACCCAAGAGAGTATTTCTAGAGCCTTGAATTTCCACCCTTTGCTATGCTATTGGAGGTATTGGTTCATTTCCCTGCCCTTTTCTTTCTTCTTTTCCTTTTGTATTATGTCACTGGACCAGAGAAAATTTTCCTTTTGTTAGGCTGCCCCCAATAGTAAAAAAAATGCTAAGCGTGCATAACTTGACGTGTTCTAGAACAATTCACCAATAACCCAACTGACAGAATATTGGCCTTGAAACTCACCTCAGGGACACATCAACACCCTCTAAAAGCTGCCAGGAGGGCTGCTGCTTTGCGATACAATTCTCCTTCCCTTCAACATCAAAATTGACTGGGTCCCTTGGACCCCTCTTAACTCTGTCTTGAGAAGGGCCTCTGGTGCAGGCCCAAAATTTACTCAAGAGCCACTGGGACAGTCTCTCATTCAGGTTCCTCACTGCTCTCAAAGTCTTTCTTACCTTGAAGGCACTTCCATGTGGAATGAATGATTAAACTATAACAGGCACTCAGCACCAAGCCAGCAGGGTAAAAATAGCAGACACACTTGTGAAAGGATGGGCCACTCACTGCACAGGCAGGGGACCTTTGGCAAGTGCAATGTGTTTCTGTCATTCCAGTCACCCCATGTGCTATGGTATGACACCAAATATTTGGGCATAAGATCCAGAAAGGATAAAACCAATCTGGGGATGGCAGGTGCTATCCGCTGGTCCTGGCCTTGTGGGAGCATGATGAGGCACATCAGAGAGGCTGGCAACAGAGTAGTCCTGAGCACCTCGAGTCAGGAAAAGGAAACACTCCTGTGCAAAGCAAGAACAGAAGGGGTCAGAATCTGGAGGGATGGGTAAGCATGCAGAAACCAGGAGATAAAGGAGGCTTGCAAGATGCAAAAAGGACAGAGATGGAAGGAAATATGAGTTCAGAATAAGGTGATGAAGGAAAATCCTGTTCCCTGACTGTCCCATTTCTCCAGAAGTTTGGTGTACTGTGTCCTCACTAGTCAAGACTAAAGGTCCTGAACAGGCAGGCTCCCCATGTACTCCATGCCCTGGTTCTATAACTTAAACAGGAGGGTTCAATAAACATAAGAACCCCTTCAGATTCCTTCAGCTTCCTCCTCGCCACAGTGCATGTTAGAATTCAGAAGATTGACCTTTCTGTCAATGCTCTATAGGACTATGGTTAAAAGAGACCTCAGAGGCCATCTGGATCACTCTTGTGCCTTTAGGCAGATTTATCTTAAACATCCAAGATTACTCTCTATATTAGTATAAGGCTATTAGTATACAAGTCAAGCCAGAGAAGTTATGGCCCTAACAGTATGTTATAAGGGCCTTAGCAGAAATCCCTTGGGTCTTCACTGATTTAATTTCATCATATTGACCAGATGGTAGCATTTCCAAGTAGTATACCATCACTTATTCTTACCTCTATCATCAATCCAAGCTTTCCAATGCTTGGCACCAAGTAGGTGCTTCAGAAATGTTTATGACATGGATGAAGGACTCAGGCCCTTGGCTTCCACATGGCTGACAGGGTCAATTAAGAACTGGAACTGGATCAGGCCATACCAAGCATGAAAATCTTCACCATGAAGTTTCCACTACTGGAAAATAGAAACTAGTCTGGCCCTTATTAGGAGGAAATGTGGTTTGTATTTCAAAAATATTGCATGGATATAAGCTGTAGTGAATAAGCAGGTGAGCATGCAAGGAGCAAATATCCCTTGGTTAAATCAAACACATGTTCTGAAGAATAACCATTAGCAAGTTGTGTCTATGAAATTGGATTAATAACAAAAAGTTATGTGACCATCTTGATGCTGCTCACATGCAGAATGGAGACTGGGCACAAGGAAACTAGCTTTATGGATGGAGCTGAGTTTCCGATGCCATGTGTCCTCCAGCCTCGGCTGAGAGCTGAGCTGGGGCTTTTTGATTTTGTGACTTGGGGACCTTTCTCATAATCAAGTCATTTCTGGTTGCCTCCTGATCCTAGGGTGGATGTCATGGAGAACACTGGCTGACTCACACATAGATGTCTTCCGCAAATTAGAAAAGGTGCTTACTCTTGGTGGATGCAGTCCAGTGTGGGACAGATGGTCTGGCCAGTGGGACATGTGCTGGACTCCAGTCCCCACTTGTCTCTCTGGTCTGTCACACCTGCACTGGGCTCAACTTGCATGCCCAGGTGTGGTGGTCTTGGTGATGAAGCTGGGGCTCCAGGGCTCACCCTGAGGAGTCAAGGAGATGGAGAAAGAAAAGGACACTTCTCCTGGATTATGGGTCTCTCACTTCTGGTATTTTCTGGATACAAGAGAGGAATCTGAGTTTATTTGACCCAATTAGAAGTACTAAATATGACTGTCTCAGATTCTTAAAGCTCCACAGAGCTTTAGGGCTTCTCTGAATCTTCTAGAATTTAGAAAGCTTTTGTGACATGTGAATATAAATGTCTCTCTCTCTCTGACAGAGTCTCTGTGCCATAGGTAGACTGCTGTGGCATCATAGCTCACAGCAACCTCAAACTCTTGGCCTAAGCAATCCTCCTGCCTCAGCCTCTCCAGTAGCTTAGGACTACATGCGCTGGGTTAGTTTTAGAGATGAGGTCTCACTCTTGCTCCGGCTGGTCTTGAAATTTTGAGCTGAAGCAATCCACCCACCTTGGCCTCCCAGAATAAAGGGTTTCCTGTAAAAGGATTCATCTGGTTCACCAGCATCTCAAAAGGATCAGTAACCCCCAAAGGTTAAAATTACCCGTCTAACTGTCTGTTGTACTTCAAAGGTGAAATCAGTAAACATGAAAGAGAAGGAGAAAGAATCTGCCAAGAACTAATTCTCTGTTTCACTTTAATTGTAATGGTCCAATGAGCATAACATAAACATAAACCACTTTTCAGACCCTCTCAATGAAACCTGCTTTCCTTACCTGCCTCACACAGCCAGGACTGTAATGCTTAGCCATGGTAAGGAACATACTATTAAAATAGTATGAAAGTCTTCCAAGCACGGTACAAAACCCTTTTAAATATGCAATTATTTAGAATAGCTGACAACCAAACATATGCCCTGGGCAGGCAAAAAGAAGCCTGACTTGAGATGGTTAGGGGGCTGCTGTTTGGAATCAAGTTTAATTCCTGTTCCTGGTCTTCATTAACAAGGGGATGGTAGGCAGGAGTCTTATGCAATTTAATTTCTCAGATGCAAAATGGAGCTAAGTAAAAAATCTGTCCCTCTTACAGGGTTGGTTTAAGGAAAAAATGAAATAATACGTGGGAAGTGGGAAATGCTTTGTACAATCCTTGACACATAATAAGAATTATGTAAATGTAAGATTTTTTATATTTTTACCATTTGAAAAATTAACCCATTGGAAGCAGATTGGGGGGTTTAAAGTATCTGGTGGTATTTTCTTTTCCATTTGCATGTTTCCTCAGAGCTAGTTTCATTTCATATAATTTCAGAAACAAATGACCAAAGTTCTAAGATAGGAGATATATTCCCCTTATTATACTCTTGAGATCTGTTAAATTTAACCTTTAAATAATTTAAAAGCTATTAACAATGCACAGTGAATGGGATTCAGAAAAGCAGACTTTGACAAATGGGCATAAAACGTAAGGATGACTTGCAAGAAAGAATATATCCATTGGGTGAAATTATGTAAGAAAAATTGAAATAATTTTATTCCCCTTGAATTTGGTTTAGGGCCAATCTTGAACTCTTTAGGCTCTGAGAATCCCTTTGAATTTAGAAAGGAACAGTCAGTACATTGAAGATGGAGTGTCCAAACAATACGAAAGCTAGCTTAGTCCTGAAATTCTCCTTACCCCCAACTGCCTTTCTTGTGTGGACAGTACACTGTCAATACCCAATGAGATTCTTAAGCCTATTTTTCTGGTCTTTCCTCTAGCCATAGTCAAGAGATAGTGTCTGGTCATAGGTACACTTATACCTATGGAATATAGCTCAGCTAAACTATGGAGAGGTCAGAATTTACGAGAATAATTAACCATGGGGGACCAGGAAGTAGTAAGATAGCCTCTTTATGTTCAGGCTGCACATCATGACCAATGAGCATATATGTATAAATGGGCATCCAAGGGCCTCACTCTGGGTGGGACAGTGTAGTAAGGTTATGGTGAGATCTGGGACATATTCAAAAAAAATTATTGCTTTGATGGGACAACATAATGGCAATGAAATTTCCATGCCTTTTGAGGAATAACTAATAAACCCATGCTCAGGTGTTTCAATGGCAATATATGCCTATGCATAACAACACCATGAATTTGAGAAGACAAGGACACAGTCACCTACATTCTGCATAGACTAGGACTCAGGACTAGAATGTAGTGATGGAAGGGGACACCTGCTCAACAGAATCAGATATATACACAGGGAAGGGAAGAGCATCAGATTCCATGGGTCTTCCCAGTGCCATTTCTGTGCTATTCTCCTCACTTACCTTAGGGAAACATTCTGCCTACCCCAACTCTGTGATGCAGTGGGAAGTACATAGTCTTGTCTTTCTGCCCAAAGAGATGAATTTAAGGGTGGATACTTCCCTCAGCAGGGGCCAAACATAATATCTCAGCCCCCAATTTGCAGGGATGAGCGTGGAGTTGAGCTGGGTGACGTGGCAGGGCATCCACTCAGACCGTGCTGGAGGCTCTGAGAGTCTTTTTCAGGATCTGTTGAAATAGAGAGGGCAAATATTAATAGATGTCTCTTCCCTCATAGTTGTCAAAGACAGGAAGCCATTGAAGTGTAGAATAAAAATGTCTTAACACAATAACTAAAAAAATGCAGTGAAGGCTATGTTAACTAGTTTCATGAAATCTACCAGGCAAGTAGATTCTGAAAGGGAGATTAGCTAGTTGGAAGGTTTTTAGGGAGTGCTTTGGGGACTCATAGTTGTGGGGGAAAGGGGACAGAAGCAGACCTGAGCAGTCGGCCTTATTGGGCTGGAATGTCTTCTCAGTGAGGACCTTGGCTGACCACACAGGGAGATTGGAATGATATAGGCTAAGAGAACAAAACTTTATACTGCTTCAAGGAGTAGTCATCGGATGTGGGCATGAACTTGGGGTAGGTGACCATCTTTAGTGAATGCAGTTCCTGAAGATGGCTGACAGGGGTGGCTGTGGAGATAAGTATTTTAGTCCTGAAGGTGGTGTTGTTACAGAATTCACCACAGAATACCGAGGCAGCTGAAAAGAGGAAGAAATAAATCCCAAAGAGAGTTCTGATTGCATAATTGTACATATCCTTACACTTCATGTGGTTTGTTTCCAAAAGCTAATTAGGTTCTTTTTATCTCTAACCTAGTTCAGATTGGATTTTCTATATCTCCTACTGAAAGAATCACATCTCAGACAATTGAGAATATATATACTTTCTTGGAAATCTATAAAATAAAAAATGAGAGCATATCAGAAAGTGCATGAGAGCAGTTAAATGGGTAGAAAATAAAATGATTATTGTTTGATCACATCATATATCTCTTTACCAGGTGGGAGAACTAGAAGATGTTTCATAGACACAGGTAACTGAACAGGAACAAGAGAGAGTTCTGAGGGAATTCAATAGGAAAACTGTCTATGGGAGTAGCACTGGTCTTCAAGCAGAAGGTCTGATTTCTCCAAAGAGAATTAGCTAACTAACTCCTTTCTCTACTTCCCAGGCAGCTCAATCTTCAGCAGCTTCCCTTCTTCCTAGCAGGTGTATGAAAAGATAATCAACATTCATAATCATTAAGGAAAATGTAAATTTGTTTTAAATTATTTTTTATTAAATCATCACTTTGTACATTGATGCATTTATGGGGTTCAGGGTACTGCCTCCATATACAATGTGAAATGTTTACAATGTAAAACAATTCAATTTCAATTTGAAATAAGTGTTGCTAAGAATATGGAGGAAAGAGAATGCTTGAACATTATGGGTGGAAATATAGATTGGTGCAGCCTCTGTGAAAAACAGTAAGGAGGTTCCTAAATAAATAAAAAATAGCACTTCCATATGATCCAGCAATCCCTCTTTTGATTAAAAAAACAAAGAAAATAAAATCACTATCTTATAAAGATATCTGCACTCCTGTGTTTATTGCAGCACTGTTTATAATAGCTGAGACACGGAATCAACTTGTGTCCATCAAAACATGAATGAATTAAAGAAAATGTGTTATATACATACAATGGAACACCATTCATCCACAAAAGAGAATTAAATTCTGTCATTTGCAGCAACATGGAGGGAAGGGAAGATTATGTTAAGCAGAATAAGCCAGGCACAGATAGACAAATGTTGTATGTTGTTACTTATACGTGTGAGCTCAAAAAAAGTTGATCATATGGAGGTAGAGCGTAGAATGATAGTTACCAGAGGCAAAGAAGGGTTGGGGTGGGGTGAAAAGAGGCAGGTTAATGGATACAAACATATAATTAGAAAGAATAAGTTCTAGTTTTCTGTAGCGCAATAGAGTGGCTATATTTAGCAACAATTTGTCATCTAATTCAAAATAGCTATAAGAGAAGATTTGGAATATTCCCAATACAAAGAAATGATAAGTGGTGAAGGTAAGGTGTACTTTGACTTTATCATTACACATTGTATGCATGTATCAAAATATCATATGTACTCATAGTAATATGCAAAATTATTAAGTATCAACAAAACATTTTAAATAAAATGCACAGACATAGAGAATAAAATCAATACCAAAAGTGCAAGAGCAGAAGAGGAACTGGGAGTTACAGGTCAATGCATGCAAAGCTGCACATATGAAGGATGAACAAGTTTACGTGCAAGATGAAGATTACAATTAATATTGTATTACATTTGGGATTTTTTGCTGAAAGAGTAGATTTTAGGTATTCTTACAACAATAACACAAAAGGGTAGTTATGTGAAATTATGAATATGTTAATTTGCTTGACTATAGTAACCATTTCACTGTATATATACATACCAAAAAAAATCATGTAGCGTATGATACATGCTTAAAAATATATAATATAATAAATTGTTTTAAAGACACCAGAGAGTTTGTTTTCTCTCACTACCACATGAGAACACAACAAGAAGGTGGCTGTCTACAGGCAGGAAGGGAGACAATACCAAGAACCAAATCCCGCCAGAACCTTGATCTTGGATGTTCCAACCTCCAGAACTGTGAAGAAACAAATTTCTCACAGTTTAACAACAACAACAAAAAGAGTAGAAATTCTGGTACATTTGTGAATTCTTGATCAATCTTTCCTCTAAAATGACTTTTCCAAAGAGAGAAGAAATAGAATTGAACCTATGGCCTCAATTCTGATGGATCAGGGAGATTTAATTATAGAGAAAGAGAAAGTTAGAAGAATCATTGAATAAAAGGCCTTCATTACTTTGGAAAGTTTTTGATGGCTTGGGAAGATAAGGTGTGGCAGATGTGAGATCTTTTTTTTAGAGAATGTATAATTGCATACCATGAGAATTGAATTGGGCAAGAGCTCAATAATGTTGAACAACACTTAAAACTAAAATTTTGAGTAGATACTCCTAACACAGAAGGGAACTGAGAAGAAGCAAGGTTGTGTTCCCAGGACAAATAAAAGCTTTAAGAATTGTGCTCATGATCCCTAAGTGATCTCCAAACATCTTTCCAAAAGGAATGTATTAGTTTGCATTCCCACCAGCATTGCAGAAGTGTTTCTTCCCTTTTCTCCACATCCATGCCAACATCCATGGTTTTGGGATTTT
>CAUYRH010078288.1:0-20054 GCA_963574655.1 Perodicticus potto
GTGTCTCCTTCACTTTACACTTAGGACTAAATGTGGAACCCCCATTTCCTATGCCTAGGTCAATTTCTTGTGAATTTCCTAGGCCTCAATTCCATGAATGGACTGTATCCGTTCATTGATACACTCATTCACCTTGCCCCCGGCGGAAGGGACTGTACGCATTCGTTTCCTGGCCAAGGAACCCATACACCTATATATACCCTGAGGCTAAAGGCCTAAAGGAGGAGACGGGGAAAGACCAGGAGAGAAACGGAAAGAGCTGCTCTCTCCCCACTTGAATTCTCTCCCTCTACCAGGAGCTTTAGTGTTTTCTGTATTCTTTTCTGTAAATCAATTCTGTCTTACCACTGAGGGGTGGAGGGGGAAATAATGTAATGAAGAATAATAAAATACATGTATTTAAAAAAAAAAAAAAGAATTAATTCACAGAGGAGGCGCCCATAGTTCAGTGGTTAGGGTGCTGGCCACATGCACCAGGGCTGGTGGGTTTGAACCCAGCCTGGGCCTGCTGAACAAATAAACAACAATAATAAAAATAGCTGGGTGTTGTGGCAGGCGCCTGTAGTCCCAGCTACTTGGGCAGCTGAGACAAGAGAATTGCTTGAGCCCAAGAGTATGAGGTTGCTGTGAGCTACGACACCACAGCAGTCTATAGAGGGCGACAAAGTGAGACTCTGTCTCAGTTAAAAAAAAAAAAAAATCACAGAGAAAGAACAGAGTATTGGGTCAAAACCAGCACCAACACAGCTGTGTAACCAACTTTTTTGTCTTCTCTGATTAATGCATCTTTCTATCATGATGGACAATGATAGACTGATGGGCTTGGCAGAGAGAGGAGAAAAGTCATGTAAGGTCCTGATACTCCATCAGAGTAATTTTTATCTCTGATATATCCATCAGAGAGGTTACTTGGGAGCAAACTGGAAGTTGTGTTTGTTTAGAACCTATTGATTCATTTGTTCACTCATTCACACGATACCAATATTTCCTGAGCACTCCTGTGTTCCAGGCGTGGCCACAGAAGATGAATGAGACTCCACCCCTGCCTTCAAGGAGTGGATGGAGAATCAGCTGTGCAAACAAGCTCCGTGGTAAGTGCCATGGTAGAGGTGCAGGCAAGGAGCTCTTGTAGTTTAGAGAGACAGCTCTCTGAGCCAGTGATTAGCTGATTTCCCTGTCTCTTTTCCCTTCCTGAGTTTTCCATCAGAAATTCAGATTTAGCCGGGTGTCAGCTCACACCTGTAATCCTAGCACTCTGGGAGGCTGAGGAGGGTGGATTGCCTGAGCTCATAGATTTGAGACCAGCTTGAGCAATAGTGAGACCCTGTTTCTAAAAAAACAGCCAGGCGTGTAGCTGGTGCCTGTAGTCCCAGCTGCTGGGGAGGCTGAGGCAAGCGAATTGTTTGAGCCCAAGTTTCAGGTTGCTGTTAGCTGTGACGTCATAGTACTCTACTGAGGGTAACAAAGTGAGACTCTGTCTCAAAAAAAGACAAAAAGAAAGAAAGAAATTCAGACCTGATCATGTCCATGTCATTCCCTCTGCTTAAAAACTGTTGCTAGCTCCCCACTGACTGCAGGACTGAATCCAGATGCTAAAGCTGGACGTACAAAGGCCTTCACAGTCTGGCCCAATGGACTTTTACAGCCTTATCTCACACAACTGTCGCAGCTATAGTCCCCAGTCTTTAGCCACATTGATACGCAGTTTCTCTTCCGACTCCTTTTTATCTGGTCAATTCTTTGGCTTCCCTTGAGTCCCCGTTAAAATGTTGCCTTTTGGGCAGCACCTGTGGCTCAGCGAGTAGGGTGCCGGCCCCATATACCGAAGGTGGCGGGTTCAAACCTGGCCTCAGCTGAACTGCAAAACAGAAAAACAGCCCGGTGTGTGGCAGGCGCCTGTAGTCCCAGCTACTCGGGAGGCTGAGGCAAGAGAATCGCCTAAGCCCAGGAGTTGGAGTTTGCTGTGAGCTGAGTGATGCCACGGCACTCCACCAAGGGCGATAAAGTGAGACACGGTCTCTACAAAAAAAAAAAAAAAAATGTTTCCTTTCTGCTGCACTTTTCCTAGGTCCCCCAGATGCAGTGCCTTCCTCCTCTGTGTTCCCACAGCTCACGGCCCACCTCTCTATTCCAGCCCTTCTGCGTCCTAGTGTAATTGTTTATGTGCCTGTTTCCTCCATTAGTCAGTGTTCTCCTCAAGGGTGGGAATTGGGCCTTATTCTGTTCTTTATCTCCAAGATTTAGTACAGGCCTGGCACACAGTAGGCGGTCCATACATCTTTGCTGGGTGAATGAATAATGCTGACTCATGGCTAGTTGGGCCTGGTTGGTCATTGTCAGCAGTTGGCATTACTTAACATGAGGGATGCATAAAAAATGAAGGGCAGCCAGAGTAGCTGAAAAACAAGTAGCTCTAGTGACATCATTAAGGAAAAAAACAAGGCTGGGCATGGTGGCTTATGCCTGTCATCCCAGCACTTTGGGAGGCTGAGGCAAGAGAATCAGTTCAACCCAAGAGTTTGAGGTTGCTGTGAACTAAGATGCCATGCAGTCTACCAAGGGTGACCAAGTGAGACTCTGTCTCAAAACAAAACAAAAACCAAACCAAACCAAACAAAACTGGAGAAGGCTGAGAGAATACTCCCACTCACCCACTCATGCTTTAACAAAGGACTCTAAGCAGCCCCTTTTTGTCTGATCTCCCATTCACTTTCAAAAACCCAGTTATAGAAATGATTCTAATTATTCATGGTCAGTGGCATATCCAGGAAACACTTAGTTTACAGGCAGTTAAAACACACTAAAATAGATTTATGCAGATTGAAACTGATCCTCCTGGAAGGAAGGCAGTAAATGACACATCTTGGAAGGGTATTTGTTCTCCAGGGTTGCTCTTTGTCACTCTTTATCTACTGTACCAGTTTGGTCCAAACATGGCAAACATCCGGAGGTACTTCTGAAGGTAGGAGTACTATGAGCATATCAGGGAGCCCATTCCACAGTCATAGATTGGTGCTTCCCTGCATCCAGCTGTCCAGTAAATGTGTGAGCACCTGCCCAGGGAAAGGATGGCTCAGCAACAGACAGTACCGGACAGCAGGAAAGCACCCTAGCACTGTAAGCAGGGGCTTGGTTTCCACTAACACTGGAACCACTTGGAATCACTTAATCCTTTCAGGCTCAGTCTCCACATTTATCAAATGGGAACACGAATCTCCACCCTGCCAACCTTAAAGGGTTGTATGTGAGGATCAGAGAAAGAAATTTTGTGAAAAGCTAGACAAACAAAGGGGGTTTCACTTTCATTACAAAAATTCTAACTCATGATAAAACCCCCTTTGAGGTTTTATCTGTGGCTAGCACTCATCAATAGATTAGCAAAGGCACACTTCGGATCATCCCCTAATAATTTATTTAAGAGTCCACACAAGGATGATTCATTACCTTGCCACACTCAAACCTACAGCGTTTTAATGTCCCTCTAATGAAGACAGCAGACTGCAGCTAAACAAATACACCATTCGTTTGAGAACAGACATGGGGCAGCAAAAGCCTAGCACACGGAGTCCAGGTGTCCTCAATGGTTTTGTGCCATTCTTCCTCACAGCAGGCTTTGCTTCCTTGGGTTTGATTCTAGGGGAAAAAGTGCCTCCTTTTACTGCTCCAAGAAACCTGGAATAACATATAACTAGACTATTCAGTGGACTAGTGTGATTGGTGCAAAATGCAGAATGAAAAAAAATGAAATAGGGTATTTCAGCATCAGCTTTTGCCAAAAGGCCAAAAGTCTGGCACAAAAGTAAGGCAGGGAAGCAAAGGTCATGGAAAACTAGTCAACTAGTTTTGGTCTACCTTGACGTCTTACCTTAAATTATTAAGGCCATGAAATATATTAATGGAAACTTGTTTCCCTTATATCTGCAAAAGGATCCTGGGTTCCTTCACACTCTGTCACACTTCCCTGCCTTTCTTTTCACCATTCCCTTTGCAGGGAATGTACAGTCCTCCTTTCTCTCAGCCTACATCAGCAGTTCTCAACCTGTGGGTCACAACCCCTTTGGACTGTATTAAAGGTTCACAGCATTAGGAAGGTTGAGAACCACTGGCCTAGACCTACTCAGTTTGGCTTGGTGCCCGTAGCACAGTGGTTACCGTGCCGGCCACATACACTGAGGCTGGCAGGTTCAAACCCAGTCTGGGCCAGCTAAACAACAATGACAAGTGCAACACAACAAAAAAATAGTGGGCATTGTGGTGGGCACCTGTAGTCCCAGCTACGTGGGAGGCAGAGGCACGAGAATCACTTAAGCCCAAGAGTTTGAGATTGCTGTGAGCTGTGATGCCACTGCACTCTACTGAGGGTGACATAGTGAGACTCTGTCTCAAAAAAAAAAAAAAAAGATTCAGTTCAAATGTAACTTCTTTGAAGTCTTCACTGACTCCCCAAAGGCAGAGCTCCTTGCTTTTCCACCCTGTGCTTCCATGAGGTCTTTTATAGCCCTGGGGCCAACATTGGTATCTTTGTTTACAGGCCTTTCTTCTCCAATGGGCCTTGAGTCCAACTCTTAGGAGAAAGAACCACATGTTACAAAGGCTCTTTCTTAGCACAAACAGGGCACAAAATGCCACTCACTCAAGGCAGGTGGAATGAATGACTGAGTAAACAGTGCACTGAACTCATTTATCAGATCTGCACTGGACCCAAAGGGAAGCATCATGAGGCAATGATTTAATATGATATACATACTTCTTCAACATTGATCTTCCTGATGAGCAACTACCTTGATGCTGGGAAGCAGCAAGAAATCTGCTGGCAGGGGTAGCCTGATGATTTAACCAATGAGGGAAAGCCTACAGTGATTTCTTGGCTTGTCTCTCAGCTCTGTTCTCACAGTTTGAAAATGTGAGCTGGAAAAGTGCTGTTCCTCATCCCTACCTTTCAACCCTCTTGTGCTTGCTTCTCAGGAAGTTGTCCAGTTGCAGAGACAGCATCATTTAGTGCATTTGAAAACTGAAAATGTGGGCTCCGTGCCCTTTGCTCAGTGGTTAGGGAGCCAGCCACATGCACCAGGTATGGTGGGTTCAAACCTGGCCATGGCCTGCTAAACAAATGAACAAAAAAATAGCTGGGCATTGTGGTGGGTACCTGTAGTCCCAGCTACTTGGGAAGCTGAGGCAAGAGAATTGCTTGAGCCCAAGAGTTTAAGGTTGCTATGAGCTGTGATGCCATGGCACTCTACTGAGTGTGACATAGTGAGACTTTGTCTCAAAAAAAAAAAAAATTGAAAATATGTCCATTAAAAGAGAGGAATGCCTATCGGATGGAGTCTGATCTGGCAAGGGCTCCCATAGAAGGTCCACCTCAGCATCCACAGCCTCCAGTTCTAACGATGAACTCAATGACTTTGGATATATTACCTCATTTCACATTCCCCATTCCCGAATAGGGAGAATAATGAAGATGTTGCATGGATTGAGTCAATAAGAAGCTTGAGTGAGATCCCTGTGGAAAGGGAGAAGCATTTTGAAGTTTTTCTTTGTTTTTTTTCTTTTTTCTTTTTTTTTTTTTTGAGACAGAGTCTTACTCTGTTGCCCTGGGTAGTGTCGTGTCATCATAGCTCACAGCAACCTCAAGCAATCTTAACTCTTAAGCTCAAGCAATCCTCTTGCCTCAGCCTCCTGAGTAGCTGGGACTACAGGCACCTGCCACTACACCCGGCTATTTTTTTTCTCTTTTTAGTAGAGACAGTGTCTTGTTCTTCTTGATCTGGCTGGTCTGGAACTCCTGAGCTTATGCAATCCACCCAGCTTGGCCTCCCAGAGTGCGAGGATCACAGGCATGAGCCACTATGCCCAGGGTTTTATAGTTTTGGTTGTTTCTGCTTGTAAATGTGAATTACTCCATCTCAAGCCCAGATGGACAGAACATGGAGAGGAAGGGCAGGCAGGTGGGCACCTCCAGCCTGGGCTGCACCAGAACCAGTGCACATGGAGCAGAGGGGACTGGACGGGACAGAATGAGATGAGATGGAGTAGGGCTGGGAGGAAAGAGACAGGATAGGATGCTCAGCTGCATGTGGGCTTGTTGACAGCTGGTCTCCCACTCTCTGGTAGGGACCAGGAACAGCAAGCTCTGAAGGCTGTGCCTACTGGAGCAGTTTAGTACTGAAGTCAAATAAAACTCATGACAAAGTCAATTTGACACATTTCTATTAATATACTTAATGATTATTGTGCTGTACTGTAATTAGGCATAATGCTAAGCAGCTCCCAGGAATGGCTGTAATTATGATTACGTTTACACAGCTGAATCAAATATTTCTGAGGTCAGTCAGGATGGACATAGGGATTGGGGGTGGTTGGACAAGAGGTAGAGCAAAAACTTGGTCGCAAGGCATTTCTTTGGTTATCCTTCTCTCCACCCTACCCCAAGGCGACAGTCCCACTATCCCTAATTGGGGAACATAAGAAAGATCTCATGCGGGGGCTGGGGCTTGACTACCTAACTCCTTTCTCCAGCCAGGGTGAGGTCATGCTGGAACTTCTGGGGTTAGGGATGTTTAGAGGGGCTTTAAGCTGATTAGTACTCACTTTTCCATGAGGACTGAAATTCTACCAGGTAGCATTAAACCTAAAAAGTATGTACCCATGCTTTATTTGAAGACTGATTTGAACAAATAAATGTAAAAGATATTTTTGAGACAATTGGGTAAAATTGAACAGAGATGGGTATTGCATGATATGGAAGGGTTATTAATTTTGTTGAGTTTGATAATGGTATTGCAGTTATGTTAAGAAAAGGTCTTTGGGCTCGGCGTCTGTGACTCAACGGGCTAAGGCGCCAGCCACGTACACCTGAGCTGGCGGGTTCAAATCCAGCCTGGGTACGCCAAACAACAATGACAGCTGCAACCAAAAAATGGCCGGGTGTTGTGGTGGGCGCCTGTAGTCCCAGCTACTTGGGAGGTGGAGGCAGGAGACTCGCTTGAGCCCAGGAATTGGAGGTTGCTGTGAGTTGTGATGCCATGGCACTCTATCCAGGGTGACAGCTTGATGCTCTGTCTCAAAAAAAAAGATAAGGTCTTTGGTGGTGCCCATAGCTCGGTGGGTAGGGCACCGGCCACATGCACTGAGGCAGGCAGGTTTGAACCTGACCCTGGCCAGCTAAAACAATAATGACCATTGCAACAACAACAACAACAAAAGCCA
The DNA here is from genome assembly GCA_963574655.1 of Perodicticus potto. NCBI lineage: Eukaryota > Metazoa > Chordata > Mammalia > Primates > Lorisidae > Perodicticus > Perodicticus potto. The sequence goes on from CAUYRH010078288.1 coordinate 7,210, forward strand.
AGCATTGTGGCGGCTGCCTGTAGTCCTGGCTACTTGGGAGGCTGAGGCAAGAGAACTGCTTGGGCCTAAGAGTTTGAGGTTGCTGTGAGCTGTGACATCACGGCACTCTACCCAGGGCGACAGCTTGAGACTCTGTCTCTTTATCTATTAGAGATACATACTGAAATATTTACAGCCCATCAGCTATGAAACAGTATGATATTTGGGATTGGCTTTAACATTCTTCAAGAAAAAAATTGGGGAGAGAAGGAATAAGAATGGTAGATGTTGATAATTATTGAAACTGGGTGACGGGTACATGGGGTTCATTATACTCTTCATTTTATTTACATTTGAAATGTCTGTAACAAAATTTCTAAAAATCATATACTATAGACTACTCTGGAAGTGAGTATTACATTAGTGAAAATTAGTTTGAGCATGTTCACATCACCTAGCAGAGACAGGCAGCCAGCAGGCATGGGATTTTGGATGATCAGAGCCAAGAGGGGAGTGGAAAGTCCTGGATGAGGTGGAGAAATGTGTGTGAAGAATGGGGAATTTCGAACAGTCAAAAGATGGTCTCAAATTTGGGAAATGAAAGAAGAGAGGAGGCAGGGCGGTGCCCGTGGCCTAGTGGGTAGGGTGCCGGCCCCATATACCGAGGGTTCCGGATTCAAAACCGGCCCTGGCCAAACTGCAACAAAAAAATAGCCGGCATTTTGGCAGGTGCCTGTAGTCTCAGCTACTCGGGAGGCTGAGGCAAGAGAATTACCTAAGCCCAAGAGCTGGAGGTTGCTGTGAGCTGTGATGCCACAGTACTCTACCGAGGGCAACAAAGTGAGACTCTGTCTCTTAAAAAAAAAAGAAGAGAGGAGGCAGAGCGCAATAGTTGCTCCTGTCCTCGTTTTAGGTCCCCTGCAAGCCTGCAAGCTTCTGAGGGTTGTAGCCTGAATCTTAATGGTTGCGATCTTCTCTGGAGCTCCTAGGACATTCGTTTATTCATTTTATTTCACTCATTCATTTATTCAAAAATAGTGCCCATTATAGCCAAGCAATCCAAAACGATGCATGAAAAAAGTCCCTGCCCTCAGGGAGATCACATTCTAAAGGGTGGAGACAGACAGTAAACAAACTGAAATATAATATGTCAGATTGTGATAAGTGTTGCAGTGGGTAAGCATGGTAAGCAGGGGAATAGGGAATGCTGGGTAGTTTGTCGCTTAGGACCAATCTTGCATGGCATTTGAGCCCTCATTCCAAATTATATATAAAATCAGCACTTTGTACCCCATAAATGCATTAATGTACACAGTTAAGATTTAATAAAAAAAATTGTTAAGAGTAAAAAAAAAAAAAAAAACAAAAACGATTTTTCAGGTCCCCTCTGCAATCTGGCTTTTGGTCATTACAAAATTTCACAACATTTTTACAAAATATTCTCTATGTGTTGGCCACTTGTTTGTAAAAGTTTGTAATGAGTATTTTGTAAATAAAGGTGCATTTCGCTATAATTTCCCATTTTCTCTATGTATGGCTACTTTGTTTCTCTCTCAGTACTTTCAAGTTCTCTCTTTGTCTTTGTCTTTGGCAGTTCACTATATGTCTCAGTGTGGATCTCTTTAAGTTGATCCTGCTTGGAGTTTGTTGATCTTCTAGGTGTATAGACTAATGTCTTTCATCAAATTTAGCAAGTTTTGGGTCATTATATATTTAAATATTCTTTCTGCCCCTTTCTCGCCTCTCTTTCTGAGATTCCCATTGTGTGTGTGTTGGCATGCTTAATATTGTTACATAGTTATCTGAAGTTCTTTCCACTTTTCTTCATTCTTTTATCTTTCTGTTCCTTAGGCTATGTAATGTTGATTGTTCTGTCTTCAAGTCTGCTGATTCTCTCTTCTGCCTGCTCAACTCTGCTGTTGGGTCCCTCGAGTGAGTTTTTAAATTTCAATTATTGTACTTATTTATTATTATTAGAGATATGGCCTTGATATATTTTCCAGGCTGGTCTCAAACTCCTGGGCTCCAGCAATCCTCTCGCCTTGGCCTTCCAAAGTGCTGGGGTTATAGGTGTGAGCTACCATGCCCAGCCCAGTTGTACTTTTTGACTACAGAATTTATAGTTAGTTCTTTTTCTTTTTTTAGATAGAAACTCAGGCTGTTGCCTTGGATAGAGTGCCTTGGCGTCATAGGTTACAGCAACTTCCAACTGGGGTGACCCTCTTGCCTCAGTTTTTCTATTTTTAGTAGAAACGGGGTCTTGTTTTTGCTCAGGTTGGTCTCGAACTCGTGAGCTCAAGTAATCCACCCACCTCGGCCTCCCAGAGTGCTAGAATTACAGGCGTGAGCCCCACCACACCTGGAATTATAGTTAGTTATTTTGCAAGAATTTCTGTTTTTATCAATATTATTTATTTGGTGAGACACCTTTGTCATACTTTAATTTTTTGTACATATTTAAAGTAGCTAACGTCTTTGTCTAGTAATTCTGATGTTTTGATGTCCTCAGGGACAGTTTATGTTGATCGATTTTTTTCCTTGTGTACTGACCTTATATGTTCTTGTTTCTTTGCATGTCTTGTAGATTTTGCTGAAATCTAGACATTTAAAACTGGGTAATGTGGTAAAACTGGAAATCAGATTTTCTTCCTCCTCAGAGTTAATTGTTATTGCTGGTGGTGTTTATTTGTTTAGTGATTTTTCTGAATTACTCTGCAAAATCTGGATTCTTTGTCATGTGTGGTCACTGAAGTCTCTGCTTGGTTAGATCAGCTAGCTAATGAATGGACAGAGATTTTCTTAAATTGTTGGAGTTAGGCTCGGTGCCTGTGGCTCAACGGGCTAAGGCGCCAGCCACGTACACCTGAGCTGGCGGGTTCGAATCCAGCCCGAACCCACCAAACAACAATGACGGCTGCAACCAAAAAATGGCCGGGCATTGTGGCGGGCGCCTGTAGTCCCAGCTACTTGGGAGGCAGAGGCAGGAGGATAGCTTGAGCCCAGGAATTGGAGGCATCACAGCTCACAGCACTCTACACAGGGCGACAGCTTGAGGCTCTGTCTTAAAAAAAAAGAAAAATTTTTGGAGTCAGTAAATCTCTCAGTCTTTACCAAGATGGTGTGTGTGAGTGCGTGTATTTTGCAGGTATGCTGTTAACATTCAGCCAGGGAGCTGACAACTCTGCCTTATCACTTCATGTGTACAGGGCTTGAAGGTCAGCGAGAGGTAAGAACTTAGGCCTTTCTCAGGTCTTTTCTGGACATGTGCATAGCCTTCTAGATTCCTAGGAATGTGTTGGAGTTTTTCAAAGTTGCTATGGACATATCTCACCCCCTAGCATTTATTTTTAAGCTAGCTGGTTAGCTTAATGTTTACCCCATTTGTTATCTACTACAGAGGCAGCTATGAAGTTAGTCATTTATCTCTAATTGTTTGTGATAAATATCTGAAGGAAAAAGTTTTCCACACTAAGTGTACTCTTGAATCATGTCTAATAAAAAAGCCTTGCAAGTGAGGTCTTTCCAAGAAAACATGATATAGGCAAAATAGTAATTCTGCAGAAATAAGGCTTGGAAGAAGCTCCAACACTATTCAGCTCCCTCTGGCGGGGGCCAGGCTGCCAGTTTTCATCATGACTATGGGCTATTTGTTTTCAAGGCTACCACTTCTACCTGTTTTTGTAAATTAACTTTTTTTTTTTTTTTTAAGAGACAGAGTCTCACTTTATCACCCTTGGTAGAGTGCTGTGGCATCACAGCTCATAGCAACCTCCACTTCCTGGGCTTAGGCGATTCTCTTGCCTCAGCCTCCCGAGTAGCTGGGACTACAGGTGCCTACCAGAACACCTGGCTATTTTTTTGTTACAGTTTGGTGGGGACTGGGTTCAAACCCACCACCCTGAGTATATGGGGCCGGCGTCCTACCCACTGAACAACAGGTGCTTCTGTAAGTTAACTTATTGAAACACAATCACACTCACTCATTTAAATATTGTCTATGGCTGTTTTTTTTTTTTTTTTTTTTGAGACAGAGTCTTACTATGTTGCCCTCGGTAGAGTGCTGTGGCCTCACAGCTCACAGCAACCTCAAACTCTTGGGCTTAAGTGATTCTTGTGCCTCAGCCTCCCACGTAGCTGGGACTACAGGCGTCCACCACAACGCCTGGCTATTGTTGTAATTGTCATTGTTGTTTAGCAGGCCCAGGCTGGATTTGAACCTGCCAGCCCTGGTGTGGCTGGTGCTCTAGCCACTGAGCTAAGGGTGCTGAGTGGTCTATGGCTGGTTTTGAATATAACAGTGGAGTTGAATAGTTGGGACAGATATCATATGGTCTGAGAAGCTTAAAATATTTATGATCTGGTCCTTATTGAAAAAATGCTGTTTAGTAGAAATGTAATGTGAGCCACATATATAATTTAAAATTTTTGAGTGGCCACATTAAACAGTAAAAATAAACAAGTGAAATTAATTTTAAGAACATATTTTATTTAACCTGCTACGTTTAAAATGATAACAATTCAACGTATCAATATAAAATTATTAATAAGATATTTACATTTTTTCTTACTAAACCTTTGAAATATGGTGCTTATTTTACACTTGCAGCACATATCAATTTAGACTAGCCATATTTCAAGTGCTTAATAACCACAAGTGACTAGTGGTTACCATATCAAATAGCATTGCTGTAGAGTGCCTTGCTACTGAAAATGTGATCCCTTGACTGGCAGCATTATATCACCCAGGAGCTTGGAAGAAAAGCAAATCTCAGGCTTCATCCTGTACTCACTGTATCAGAATAGGCATTAAACAAGATCCAGGCAATTCATATACATATTAAAGTTTGAGAAGTATAGCCCTATGCCACTTTGCTATACTCTTTGGGTAATGGCCCAGTGTACTCAAGATATTATTCTAATATGAAATATATCCCTTAGGTTAAGTTTCAGTTCTCTTCATAGATCATAGTTGAATTGTCTGAAAATGAATCAATTAAGATGACAGTATGCCAGATGCTGTACTAAGCACTGTGGACTCTGCTGTGCTGACAAGGACATGGTCCCTGCTTTCAGGGAACTTACAACTGCCCAAGGATGCCTAGAGAATAATAACTCTGCACAAGAAATCCAGTTTTCTTCTCCACTAAAATCCTCTAAACAATTTCTCCTTATCAAATGTAAATGTGGCAACCAGGCACTGGATTGTTTGAGCTAGGCATTCAACTCAAGTGGTTCATGGGACAGAAACAAAACAGTTTCACTCCATTTGAAATTGGCTCACGGCAATGGTCTGAAGCAAACACTCAAGCTTTAGGACATGAACTCAATGGGTTCTTCTGAAAGGGTAGCAACACTGTGTTTGTATAACAGGAAAGTTATAACATTCATCATTCTCAGATTCAAGAGCTCTGCACTCAAATCAAGAGAAACCTGGCAGTCTGATTTTCAGGTTCCAATGACTTAGAATAGGAATTCCTATTTAAAGCAAAGAAAATAAGAAACGAGGAAGTGCCAGTCCTTGTTTCTCTGTGTAGGTGTTGACAAGCTATTAAATCATTAGGCTGTCCCTTGCCAGAGCAGCAGAATAAATCTTGGAAGTTGACAAATGGTCAGCAGCTCTGTGTGTGCCTGCACACTCAGAGGCACACACAAAGGGCACACTGTTTCCCTTGGTTTATCTCCTGGCTGTGTAAATATTTCATCTGACATTTGGATTGGATTCTGAGCTAGTTTCCCACCATGCTGATGGTTTTTTAATCTGCTTTCATCAGCCTACAATAAACCGTCTAACTTGTCTGCACAGTGCAGTGTACTATGCCCACTGGCAAACAGAATAAATGGAACCAGGAGATCCCCGACATACTTTTCTCAGATGTCTGAAGATGAGGAATTGTACCAAAACTCTGCCCAAGCCAGAAACACAAGCTATAAGGCCCTTGCCTCATCCCGTTATACCAGCACCCTTGCGCTCTTCCCAGACTAGCCCAGTGCTAGCAGGAGGTCACAACACATAACTTGGGCCTGCCATCCTATTAAGACAGATCTTTGGCTCAGCACAATTGTGCCACTGCCAAAGATGAGGATGGCTGTAATCTCATTCATGCTGGGTTGTATTCATGCTGGCTTCTCTTCAGTTTAAGATGAGTTCCTTCAGTTGTCCAAATGTAGGAAATGTTAAACGTAAACCATAAATTACTGGCTTAGAAAGCTCTTCTGCAGTAATACAAATAAAGAAAGCATTGGGGGTGGCGCCTGTGGCTCATCAAGTAGGGCACCAGCCCCATATACCGAAGGTGGCAGGTTCAAACCCGGCCTCGGCTGAACTGCAAAACAGAAAAATAGCAGGGCGTTGTGGCGGGCGCCTATAGTCCCAGCTACTCGGGAGGCTGAGGCAAGAGAATCGCCTAAGCCCAGGAGTTGGAGGTTGCTGTGAGCTGTGTGACACCACAGCACTCTACCGAGGGCAACAAAGTGAGACTCTGTCTCTAAAAAAAAAAAAAAAAAAGAAAAAGAAAAAAGAAAAAAGAAAGTATTGATACATGCTGCAAGTGGAGGACTTTTGAATACATTGTTAAGAGAAAGAAGCCAGAGATAAAAGACCAAATGTTGTAAGATTCCATTCATAGGAAATGTTCAGAATAGGCAAGTCTATAGAGACAGAAAGTAGATTAGTTGTTGCTAGGGGGTGAGAGAAGAGGAGATTGATTGCTGATGGGTATGGGATTTCTTTTAGAGGGGATGATAACATACTAGAATTAGGTCGTGGTAATGGTTGCATAACTTTGTGAATATACTAAAAACCGCTGAATTGCATACTTTAAACACTTTAAACAGGTATGTTGTATGGTATGAGAATTACATTGTGATAAATCTGTTTAAAAACAATTAAGAGTCATTACATGACTTTGCCCCCACTCTCTCTAACAAAGCTCCTACAGATCAATCTCAGCCTTGCTATTCTGTATTCTACTTATAGGAGAAAGTAGCAAATAGAAAGTCATGTAAGCCAGAGATAGGAAAGCTATGAGATCAAAAGTGTCTACCCAGTCTACTGCTACTGTCCACTATTGTTCATTTGTCCATCCATTGAAAGTCTGCTATGTAGTAACTAGGCACTTGGGACACAGTATGAATAAACACTGCTCTTTCTACTGGGAGCTTAAGATAATGGAATTCTTTTTTTTTTTTGAGACGGAGTTTTACTATGTCGCCCTTGGTAGAGTGCCATGGCGTCATAGCTCACAGCAACCTCAAACTCTTGGGTTTAAGTGATTCTTTTGCCTTGGCCTCCCAAGTAGCTGGGACTACAGGTGCCCACCACAATGCCTGGCTATTTTTTTTGTTGCAGTTGTCATCACTATTTAGCTGGTCTGGGCTGGGCTTGAATCCATCAGCCTGGGTATATGTGGCAGGTGCCCTACACACTGAGCTATGGGTACTGCCTATTTTACTAAACTTTTAACATATATATTTGATTTCTAATTAATACAAAGGTACAAATGTTCAGGTTACATTGTTTTTGTCTCTAAGGTAAAGTTCAAGTTGCAGATGAGCCCTTCAACCAGGGGGCAAGCTGAATACCCTCATATTGTGCATATTAGGTGAGAGAACACCAATACTAAAAATATTTAAGCAACATAAACATGCCCTTCAAAATTCCAAAGGTAGAAAAGGATATTTAGTAAAAGAATAAGTCCCTGTTGTGTTCTAGATACCTAGTTTCTTTACCAGTGTTTTTGTAACTCTTTTGAGTGATAGATTGAATATGTAAACATAAAAATATTATTTTAACACAATATAGTAACAAACTCTACATAGTGTTTTGTCCTTGCCCTTTTTATTTAGTCACATTATCTTGAAGATCCTTTCAAATGTATTATATTTAATCAATCTTCTAGTGATAAGCATTTAGTTTGTTTCTAACGTTGTATAAAGCTACTTTTTAGACCTCTTTCAGTATTCTTGTAGTGTTCCTGCTCATCAGGAGGAACATTCTTCCCCATCTCAGTTCCTTTCCTTTTTAATTAAAAATTGCATTTACTGTGATTTTGTTTTCTGATTATAAAGGTAATACATTTCATTCATAGCAAACTTGAAAAAAAATTTAAAAAGAACAAAGAAAAAAGTTTATTCATATTTCCAAGACTGGTTAACATTTTGATAAATGTCTTTTTAGCATTTCTTTCTTTCTTTCTTTCTTCTTCTTCTTCTTCTTTTTTTTTTTTTTTTTTTGAGACAGAGTCCCACTCGGTTGCCCCAGGCTACAGTGCTGTGGCATCAGCCTAGCTCATAGCAATCTCAGACTCCTGGGTTCAAGTGATCCTCCTGCCTTAGCTTCTCAAGTAGCTGAGACTACAGGTGCCAGCCATGACACTGGGTTAATTTTTCCACTTTTAGTAAAGATGGGGTCTTGCTCTTGCTCAGGCTCATCTTGAACTCCTGAGCTCAAGTGATCCTCCCACTTCAGCCTCCCAGAGTGCTAGGCCTCTAGTATTTTTTGTTTACATATTCATATTTTACCAAGAGTCTACTCTCAAATTTGACAGGGAAATATGTAGTAAAACATAGTGGAAAAGAATAATAGCTTATTGTAGTTCGGTCATTAAAGTACCTTATTTCATTAATCCACACAATAACCCTTTGAGTTATGTACTATTCTCTTCATTTTATAGATAGGGAAACTGAGGCACAGTGAATTGCTCTAAGTCACCCAGCTTGGGGGTTGAACCTAGATTTATGAGACACTAGTTGTGCTCTTACCTACTGTACTTCACTGCCTCTGCCAGGGCCACAATGTCTAGCAAAATGGAAAAAGCACAGATTCTATGATGTAGCAATTCCATTTGCAAGTCTGTGTTCTGCAGAAACTTGCACATGAACCTAAGAGACAAGTATAAAAATGTTTTTGTAATGGACTGTGGTGACAAAAAATCAGGACTAAAAATTGGAACCAATTCAAATGTCCATAAAGATGTGAATGATAAATAAAACACAGAGTATCCACATGATGAGATACTACAAAGCAATTAAATGATTCAAACTGGATCTAAGTGGATAGATCTTAAAATCACATTTAATGAAAAATGCAGATTGCAAAATGGTATGTACAGTATAGTACCATTTGTGTCAATTAAAAAAACCACTAACTTCCCCCCTTTACAAATCTTGTTTCAAATCACTGTGAGAACGGACTGGAAAGGTACGCATCACATTCATAACACTGGAAGATTTGTGAGTTTTGGGAGAGGACTAGGACTGGGAATGGGAGTCAGAGGATAATCAACTTATTTATGATAATTCATTCATTTATTTTTTTTTTTGTAGAGACAGAGTCTTACTTTATCACCCTCGGTAGAGTGCCGTGGCATCACATAGCTCACAGCAACCTCCAACTCCTGGGCCTAGGCGGTTCTCTTGCCTCAGCCTCCTGAGTAGCTAGGACCACAGACACCCGCCACAACGCCCGGCTATTTTTTATTGCAGTTTGGCCGGGGCCGGCACCTCACCCACTGAGCCACAGGCGCTGCCCTGATAATTTATTTTTTAAAAAGAACATCTGACATTTAAATTCTGAATGGTGAGAATAAGTGCATTTGTTACATTCTTCTTGGCTACTATACTGTATTTAAAAAATAATATCAGTTAATGTTTACTGAGTGCTTATTAGTACTTGTTAAAGTTTCATTGTGGATCAACTCATGATATCCTTACAAGCACCCTGTGAGGCAGATACTTCCTCATTTTACAGATAAGGAAACTGAGACACAAGTTTAAATAATTTCCCTGGGTCACACAGCTGGTAAGTGGAGGATCCAGAGTCCCAACTTGGGTTGGGTGTTGAACCTGGTTCCAGGAACTCTGCTTTTACCTTATATTGCCTCTGTTCTTCTAAAAATTCTCAAAATCTGGCTCGGTGCCTGTGGCTCCATGGGCTAAGGCGCCAGCCACGTACACCTGAGCTGGCGGGTTCGAATCCAGCCCGGGCCCACCAAACAACAATGATGGCTGCAACTAAAAAATAGCCGGGTGTTGTGGTGGGCACCTGTAGTCCCAGCTACTTGGGAGGTGGAGGCAAGAGACTCGCTTGAGCCCAGGAATTGGAGGTTGCTGTGAGCTGTGATGCTACAGCACTCTACCCAGGGTGACAGCTTGAGGCTCTGTCTCAAAAAAAAAAAAAAAATTCTCAAAATCTAAGCAAAGTAAATTAAAACAAAGTCTGTAAATGCTGAGGGAATGTAAAGTGGTGGAATGAATACAATTGTGCAGTTGTTGCCCAGAATGCCACTTTCTCTTTCTATTTGCTATATTATTACCCACGGGTTGTGGTAAGGGCTCCATTCTGGAACAGAGTTAGTTACAGTTCAGAGCAGAATAGCAGGTACCTCTCTCTCTTAAGGGAATGAAATAAAAAAACTCCAAACAAACCTCTATTCCTCCTCAAAAGCAAAGGAAAACAAAACAACAGGCAGAGCACAAGGAGAAAGGCTTATTTGGGGACATTACAGGGAACACTCTCATTTCGAGCCTGTGTGTGAACTGGAGTTCGTAGGAGTTAGCTAATTCCCTGGCTACAAAAGGTCAGGCAAGGAGGAGCTGGCAACCAAATAGGGTAGAAAAGTGAGACTGGGAGGAAAGAGGGAAATCTTTTGGCTTCCTCCTGAGGCTGCTTTACTCCCTGCAGAAGGATGAGGTTATCTAGTGCTTGAGAAATGGAGAAGGAGAAAAAGGAAGACTGGAGGTGGGCAGGGAGGTTTCTGTAGCTCTCTTCCTGCTGAAGCCTCTGGTGTTAGTAGAGTAATTCTCCCACTTTCTAATGTCATCATCGAAGCAGCTCCCAGGCTTCAAGTAAATAATAGACAGGGAAACAGTACGCTGCTGGAAAGAGAATCTGAAAGGCAACAGTCAATCATTTGAGCACAATGACTGAGGGTAGAGGTGAGGAGCTCAGACTCCAGAGCCAGCCTGCCCAGGTCCAAATCCTGGCTGTGTCACTTATTCATTTGGTCAACTTGGGCAAACCATCTGTGAAATGGGGATAATAATAGAGTAGTAAAGATACAGATGAGTCAATGCATCTAAAGCACTTTTAATAGCCAGGGACATAATAAGCACTCCGAGTGCTTGCTATTATTATTGTTGTTACATTTTTCTGGGTACCTACTTGTTTCCAAGTACTGTGGTAGGAATTGGGGATGGAGGGAAGGATGAAACACAGTTTTTGCACTTGAATTTCGTTTAGTTGGAAAGACCAATGAATAAATGAGTTACAATAGACTATGATATGACAACTATATGTCAGGTACTATAGGATTTCAGAGAAAGGACTGATAAACTATGGAGGGGAGTAGTGTGGCAAGGGAGGACTTTACCGACACATGACATGGGACTTGAAGCTTGAAGGAAGAGTAGGATTTCATTTGACAGCTAAGGAAGAAGGACATTCTAGGTTGAAGGAATATCTTGGTCAAAGGCATGGCTGGAACCATGGTTTAGGGCAGGGGTAGGGTTAGCATAGTGGGGAAAAAAAGACTTGGGCCCAATCTAGAAAGATTCTGTCATCTCTGCTAAGAGTTTTGGACCTATAAACTTGAGGAGGGCTGTGTAAGTGTCTCTGTCTGTGTGTGTGCACATGTATTTGAAGCAGATGGATAACATGATAAAAGTTGCATTGTTCAAAAATAACTGACATGAAAGATGGCTTATGGATGGAAAACTGGAGGCAGACCAGTTGCGCTGCATTGATCTTCCCATCCCTATCCTATAACTCCTCTTTGATAAAGTGTTCCCTTTAACAACCAACCAGCCACCTAGTTGCCCAGGAAAAAACCTTGGAGTCCTTGGTGACACTTTCTTCTCCTTCAAACCTATAGCTATCCCATCAGAAAACCTTGTAAGTTCCACCTCCAAAATGCATCTGAAATCTAGATGACCACAATAGCTCCCAATTGGCCTTTCTAGGTCTATTGATGCCCCTCTCCTAAGTCTTTGTCTACACAAATGCCAGAGTGTTTAAACACATGTATACACATAAAATACACACATTTGCTATGGACTAAATTGTTCCCCCTTACCGGCTACATGTTGAAGCCCTAATCCCTAGTGTGGCTATATTTGGAGCAAGGAATTAGTTAAGGTTAAATGAGATCATGGGGGGAGGACCTAATATGATAAAATTAGTTTTCTCCTTATAAGAACAGACACCAAAGGGATGGCTCATGTTCTCTCGCTACACAAGCACTGAAGAAAGGCCATGTGAAGATGTGGCAGGAAGGTGGCTGTCTGCAAGCCTGGAAGAAAGCCCTTAGAAACTGACGATACTGGTGCCTTGATCTTGGACTTCCCAGACTCCAGAATTGAAAAACATTTCTGTTGTTCAAGCTGTCAAGCGTGTGGTATTTTATTATGGCAGCCTAAGCTGACTAATACACTTAGTTTTAGCCCCATTATTAATACTTGTTTATGCACTGCCTTGTGTACATTTTCTCTAATTGATTGTAGAACGCAACTTCTGCCTTTCCACTTGTCTATAAGTTCCTAGAAGTCATGGATCATGCCTTTTAAATTGCCACAAGCACATACAACCAAGTTGGGGACACAATGGTAGGCAATAAATGCTTATAGGAGGAACAGATACAACTACACAGAGAGATATGCTGAGGTGTTCATGGCTACAAAAGGATATTGAGACTCTGGAGCTCATGTTGTCCCACATGTCTCTAAATATTAGCATATTTCTCCCTCTCTATCCATTTGTTTCTTCAGCTATGTTCTTTCCACCCTTATGGAGTTTTGATGAGGCTTAAATATGATCTAGTATTTTCAGAGCTAGATTTTCAAATCTAGTATTATCTAGTATTTCTTTCTAT
>CAUYRH010078293.1:0-13627 GCA_963574655.1 Perodicticus potto
GAGAGCTTCTCTCTCCCCACTTGAATTCTCTCCCTCTACCAGGAGCTTTAGTGTTTTCTGTATTCTTTTCTGTAAATCAATTCTGTCTTACCACTGAGGGGTGGGGGGGGGGAAATAATGTAATGAAGAATAATAAAATACATGTATTTAAAAAAATAATAATAATAAAATAAATAGAATAATAATACTGTCACCAAAAAAAAATACTAGCCTGTATTTATTTACTTACTTTTAATATTTATTTATTTATTTATTTATTTATTTATTTATTTATTTATTTATTTATTTATGTTTGGGAGCTTGAGTATTGCTTTGTTGTCCAGTCTGGAGGGCCCCAATGTTATCAGGGCTCACTGCAGCCTAGAAATCCCAGGCTCAAGTGATCCTCCAGACCCAGACTCCCAAGTAGCTGAGATTACAGGTGTGAACCATTGCTCCTGCTTGGAATTATTTTAAAATTAAAATTCAGTCACATAATATTATAGAAGAAGCCAGCATATTTCTACAGCAAATAATAAATATTTGCTTGCATTTTCAAGTCAACTAGATAAGACACAGAATAGTGACTGATTCAATGGCCAGAGCCAAGGACTGAATCTTGCAATTTAGATTTTTGCTATTTTCTCTGTCTACTTGACTTCCTCTTCTTTCCTTTTCTCTAAATATTATAAAGCATGCACATTTTAGTATTCATAACTAGCTATTTTCTCAAGTTGAACGACAGTTGATAATGACTCCAGTTTCAAATGCCCCATGCTGACTTTTGGAAAATAGAGAGACGTGTAATGTGCCACTTTACAGGTTCACATTAGCACAGACTCCAAGCTGCCTCAATTGTCAGTGGACCATTATGGTCTGTGTGTGGTTTATTTGGTTTGGAGTTGCTTCAACTTTCCAAAGACATAGTGGATTTGTAAAAACAGATCATTAATGATAACCCCAGAGCACTTATGTCTGAAATATTGGGTGGACACAGCAGTTAGGATATTTTTCTTCCCTGCCGGTTGTCTGGTCTTTAAAGGCATGGCCGTGTGGTTGCCACCGGATTGAATGCTTCTGAAGATTAGCCTCTTATTGTTTGAATGTTTTCATAGCATTGTTGCCATAAAGCATCTTCATACTTCACAGCTGAGATCTTGACTTCTAGAATGAAAAAGAAGCCAGAGGCTAATCATAACAATTAGCTAATGTGTCAACAATTAGTACTTTCCATCAACCTGCTCTAAAAGGAGACTCTTCTTATCCATTTGCAGACAAAAATGCAATGATGTAGTTAAGAAAAGCACTGAAATTGGCTTCTAAAGTCCCCTGCCGTAGCCAACTAAATCCCTGGGGTATTGTTGACAGTGATTATTCTGCCATTACGGTGTTATTACATAGGCTGGGGGGAGTAGTGTGCTCAAAATAAGTCTGTTCCTTTTTTTCCCCCTAAAAGACAAAACGAGGCATTAAAAGAAAACAATCCTTTTTGGCTGCTTTTGGAAAAGTAGAACAAAAACTTCTGTGAAAGGTCAGCCCGTTACAGTATGTTAGTGTTTAGCTGGTAAATATTTTTTAGAAAGAGTATATGTACTATTTTGCCATTTGGAAAATTTTCAATGTGCTTTAGGTCCAGCACAGCTCGATCGTGTAAGTTTCAGAGGTCTCTGGTGGGGATTTCTTTACAATGGACACATTATATTCTGTGGCCTTCTATACCACTGCTTGGTTGAAATATGTTTTAACATCTTTTCTATAATCCTTCTAGTAATACAAGAGCATTTATACTGCACCTTTTATAAAGAACCACACAGTACTTTACACAGACCCATATATCTATGTAAATACTGTGGGTTTTTCTTTAAAACAGTCTTAAAACAACTTGTAAATCCCCAGTAGCATCTCAGAATGCGGAGGGCAGGAACATTTTAAACTAAAACTGGGGTCGCCTTTCAGGTGGTTCTGAGAACCCTTGTGGGCTGCTGTCACAGCACGGAGGTCTCTGGGCAGGGAAGAGGGTGCCAGGGCCAGAGCAGGCAGGGCAGTGCCAAGGCCTCTCTTAGTGAGGGAGGGCAGTGTGAAAAGGGCCATCCTGAACAGGCGGCCAGGATTGTTGCTGGGGCAGAAGGAGGGTGAAAGGGAACCAAGCTGTCCTGGGCCACGGGTTCTTGGCATGGAAGTTGGGGCATGTGTCCAGCTTGGAGGTCACAGTTTGGGCTTCCCAGAGGGTCTGCAGAGCTGGGCAACGGCTTCCAGCGGGGATGGTTACAGCAATGGATTCCTCCCTGCACTGGAGGAGGCCGGCTGCTGCCAGGAAATCAGGTGCGTTTGACAGAGGGAATGAGAAACAGCACTGGATTTTTGGTTGGCTTAATTTCTACAAGAGCAGTTCTCACCTCCCCTGCCTTTCTCAGCCTTGCTGTCATGCAGCGTCCTCAGGCCCTGTGTCATCACCCTCGGGGAGCCCCTTAGAAACACAGGTTCTCAGGTTGCTCCTGGGCCTGCCTGTTGGGGTAGCGTTTGGATGCGATCCCCAACCCGTTCCGATGTGCACCAGTTTGTGGGCTGCTCCTCACAAGGACAGGACACATCAGTTTGTTCATTCCTTTTTCAGCTTCTAAGGTCAGCAAAGGTTTACTGAGGGTGCCCTGGAGGAAGAGAGCACCTGCTGTGAAGGGTTCCCCTTGTAGCAGTGGAGACAGACATGGGGGAAGCCCAGGTGGAGGAGGTGCATTTAAAGGTTTTGGGGGGCTGAGAAGGGGCTCCCACAGGCTTCACGGAGATTAAATTTGAGAATTGGGTCTTTATAGGGAGTGCAAGTGTGTCTGAGTGGTATCGTGCGGAAGGCCGAGGGGACGTGACATGTGCAGAGGGTGCTCCAGGCCAGCGTTGGCGGGTTGAAGCCCGGGTGTGGCCTTCACATCCACAGCAGTGTTCTCCACTCTCTCCAGGGCCTCAGACAGCACTTGTTGCACTGCAGGTGCTGAGTGAATATTTGGGAAATGAATGAGTAACACATGAGCGGGCGAGGCTGCAGGACCTGACTGTGCCCCCCATGCGGGGGGGGGGGGGCTGTGCCTGGACGGCACCAAGCCTTTGAAGCAACGCCATGGCTGCATTAAACGTGGTGGCAGCAAATTGTCAAAGTTTGGGGAGATTAGAGGCAGGGGTCCTGGAAAGAGCCTGAGCAGTAATGCAGGGAGAGAGGACGAGTGTCTGAACAAAAGTCACAGTAATGCGCATGGACGTGTGTCAAATTTCAGGATGTTTCGAAGGCAGAATACCAGAATGGGTTGTGAAAGGGTCCTAGGGGTGTTTATTTTCTAGTTCAGGTAACTGGAGAGAGGTAACAGCTGAAGGGGACTTGGGGAAAGACGTTGAATTTAGGAACGTCCATGAGATTATTTCAGAGGCAGTTGGAAAATTTGGCCTAAAGACTCCCATTTTGGAGTCCACGGCACAGGACTAGGGCGAGCGTGCCTGGGCAGAGCAGCCTGATGAGGACGGAATCCCGGCAGCTGAGTTCTGAGTAGGCGTCTGGTGGCCTGGGCTCCAGGGGTCCCAGGGTTACGTCCCGGGACGTATTTGCCTGATTCACCTGGGAACTGTTCTTCTCAAACTCAGAAGGGCTCTTTTGGCAGGATGGCAAGGGGAAACAGTTTTAAGCACTGCCAGTGACTGATGTCCCTGCACTCACCAGCCTGACGTTAGATGCAGAGCTTCTGTGACATCATACGGCAGCCCCAGGCTCAGCAGCTGCTCTGGGGGGAAAGTCCACCCTCTGGAGCTGAGCAAGTTGCTGAAAGTTGCATAGCCAGGGGGCAGCAGGCTGTGGTTCTAATCAAGGCGTGTAGCTGCACTATAGTTTTTTTTGAGGATTTCAAAACCATTAAGTGTTACAACCTGTCTTTTTTGCAAGTAGAAGATAGGAATTTACAGTCACTGGCCTTAACTTTGTCAGCAAATCAGAAGTGAAGTCGATGTCCGTCTTGCCATTTGTGAGCATCAAAGGCTGGTGTGATGTTCTATGCAGTCAGAGAACTGTCACGAGCATAGTGTTGAGAGAGTTTTAAATTATCACAAAAAATGCACTTTCAGCACCGTCAGAAGGGAACAAGTGAATGGTCAGGCAGAGATTGAAGACACCAATTAGAAGAGATGACAAATTTGGCAGGGAGAGATTTTCATCTGAAGCTTTTTATTTGGCTGCAGGCAGTTACAACTCTGAGATGGAGACAGAGAAGCTACTGACTCTCAATAGAGAATTTTCTAGAATGGTGGTTCCCAGCCTGACTGCACGTGGGAATCTTAACCACCAAGACCCCACCTCAGATCAAATAAATCAGAGCCCCTGGGGTGGGGCTCCAGGTGTCGCTGTTTTAGATCATGGTCTAGATCAGAGGTCCTCAAACTACGGCCCGCGGGCCACATGCGTTGGTGTGAATTGTATTTGTTCCTGTTTTGTTTTTTACTTCAAAATAAGATATGTGCAGTGTGCATAGGAATTTGTTCATAGTTTTTTTTTTTTTTAAACTATTGTCTGGCCCTCCAACAGTCTGAGGGACAGTGAATTGGCCCCCTGTTTAAAAGGTTTGAGGACCCCTGGTCTAGATAATAAAAATGTACAACTGCAGCTGAGACCCTCTGGTGGGCTGTACTTTTATACATGCACAGAGTTTAGGGCAATTGTTCTAGAAGTGTAAATTGACAGAAATAGGTCTGTGACCAACCATGTCCTCAAATTCTAGCATTATTAGTCCTGTAAGCCAAGTCTGGGCCTCTTTGTACTCAAATTTATTTTTATTTATTTATTTTTAGAGGTGGGGTCTCACTGGTAGCCAGGCTGGAATGCAGCGGTGCAGTCATGGGTTGCTGCAGCCTCAGACTCCTGGGCTCACGTGACCATCCCGCGTCAGCTTCCTGAGTAGGTGGGACTCTCTCTGAGTGCACCACAATGCCCAGCTATTAAAAAAATTTTTTTTTTGTAAGTACAAAATTTTGCTGTATTTCCCATGCTTATCTTGAACTCTTGGCCTCAAGCAATCCTCCTGCTTTGGCCGCCTACTAAGATTTTAGGGGTGAGCCACTCTGCCCTGCCAGTCTTTGCTTTTCACCTTTATCTCCATCTTTGGATGCAAAGTAATAAGTGATGGAAGATGGAAAAGAAGTTTACAAAGGAATTGTGTGCCACTCACCTCCCCCAAAGTGTTTGGTTTGGTTTCCTTTAAGAAAATAACCTGGTGGCCCACTAAGATACGTACATACTTTTCAGCCTGTTTTCTAGGGTTCTTTCTTAAACAAGGGCTGAAGGGATGAAGGTCAGAATTATCCAAGCCTGGAACAGACAAACTTCCCTCTGTTGGTAATGACATACTGGCAGGTGCTGCAGGGAGACCTTGGTTAGTAAGAACTTCGTCAACGACGACTCCTTAGGAAAGTAGGAGGCTCAGGCCACAGCCCCTCACCTCTCTCATGTTGTCGGGCTCCTGTGGGTGTGGTCAGAGGACGTGCAAATCGAGGCCTAGTGTAATCGGGTGGTGATGTTCGCTTTTGTCCCACTCTAAAATATGCAACCAGTAAGTGATAAAATACAAAGAAATTCACCCTGAGGACATTTCTAGCACTGATGCTTATGTTAAGAGTTACAGGCAGGGCTCCCAAATATTCATTACGATGAAACTGTAGTGTCAGGTCCTCATGTAGGGACCCCAGAGGAGTAAATCTTCTCGTTAGGTAAAGTTTGAACAGTTGTTTTATATACTTAGTATGGAGATCTCCAGAAATATTTGTTAAACATCCTCATCTTCTGCCCAGAGGAATTACAAGGGGCCCAAAGTTGGAAGATCCAGCGGGGAGGGGGGAGGCGTGGGCTCCGTGACGATCGGGGCGAGCGCCTCTCATCTGCTCTTCACTAGCTGTGGGAACTTGGGTGCCAGCAACGACTCAGAGCCTCAGTTTTCCTGACTATAAAGTGAGGGAAAGAACATCAATAACGGTAGCTTATTAAAAATAATGTTACAAACATCAAATGTAGGACATACAGCTCCTGCCCACAGGGACCTCTCCAATCTATAGCTGCTGCCACTCTTTGTATAGTTACGCTCCAGCTCATTTCCAGTTTGGATGTTAAAATTGGAAAGAACTGGGCTTTCACGCATGAGGATGGCCAAGGAAGCTTCATCTGAATTACTAGCTGAAAGTGGCCAATTAAGTATCTCAGAGCCTGGGTATAGATTTTTCCCTTTAAAATTTATCCTAGTTCTATCCTAGTTTTCCTCAAAACACCTGCTATCCCCAGAACTCTAGCTCCACTATTTTTGGGAAGAGTTCTCCCCACCCAGCTCAGTGTCAGGCACACTTTGTTCCAGAGCTTGAGGCTGAGTGCGGGGGGCTGACTGTGCCATCCAGGTCTGCAGAAGTGGAGCCCAAGAAGAAATGCCTTGGCCTCCTCGGGTTATTAGTGGGGAAGAGGCCAATGCTGATTTTAAAAAAAGAAGAAGAAAAGGAGAAAGATATTTAAGAAACAAACAACTCAAAACCCAGTAACTTTTATACCAGATATAGCACTAATCTGAAAATAAATACTATTTTGTTTTTCCTTATCGAAGGCAAGACCAGTTCTAGCAGCTCCGGATTTGAGTTTCACCAGAGAGGGCTGCCTTTGTCCTGCCTCAGGAAACTGTAGTCTAGCTTTTCTTAGGAAATTCCTGAACGAGGACCAGGACTCGGCAGAGGCTCCGTGGCAGTTGAGCCAGGACTGTTGTCGTGACACCAGCAGGTGGGTGGTTCTGGCGCATAGCACAGGGCCTGAACATGGCAACTGCCACATCCCGGGTTCCTCTGACCCTCCCTTGGGCCTTCACCATGTACTGGAAGGTATTTTGGTATTTGACAGGTATTCCCTGTGTCAACTCTCACAACAACAAAAGATTCTATGACATGACACTCTTCTGGGACCCAGAGAGATGACATAACCAGCGGGCACATAGTTCCGGCTCTCCAGAGTCTGTTTATTCTCTAATCATTTAGCTGATCTGTGTTTATTGAGCTCCCACAGCATAACAGGCATACTGGGGGCTGGGGATGGGGTGGTGGCCAAAGCAGACACTGTCGGGGTGGGCTCTGAGCACAGATGGATGGGAACTGAGTCAGGTGTCTCACATTGGGAAGGAGAGGCCTTTCTGACGAGTCCTTTGCTCTGGAGTGACCTTTGGAAGGGGCCGAGGCCAAGCTGGCACCCAGAGGCATAACGGCAGAGCTGAGGCTCATGTCTTAGCTGCATAGCGACTGTCTCTTTCATGTTCACCCTCTTTGAAATTTTCTATGTCTCTAGAATTAAATACACAGAATCTCAAAAGTCACTCCTAATATCACCATACATGGGGAAAATGGGAAGTTGTAGCTAAAATATACCTTTATTTACAACAGGCATTCGTCACAAAATTTGGCACAGGTAGCCAGAAAAGAGGTGCCACCATGCAGAGAATGTTTTGTAAACACTTGGTAAAGTTCTGTAATGAACATTTCATATGTAAGGTGCATTTAGCTGCAACTTCTCATTTTCCCCATGTGTGATGACTTCGGGACCATCTTTGGGTCATCCTGGACAGAACTGGGCTGAAACGTCTCTGCTCAGGGCATGGGAGCGGCTATGAGGAGAGGTAGGGAGTGTTTGGCTCTGGGCAAGAGGACTGGTTTTGGTACCGGAACATCAGTGCACCTTTCTGCGTCTCTGGCTTCAAAGGGTCTCTAGACTTCTGAACCAGGTGGGGTTTGTGAGCAGAGGGTGTGGGAACGACCAGTTGGGTGCAGGTGGATGGCGGCGTAGTGGACTCTGACGGCCCGCTCTCAAGCACACCAGGGGGCAGGCGGTTCCCTCTGGATCTGGATCCCCTTTTCTGTGGTCCCCCAGTTCCCGAGTGCTGTCTCTGTTAGTATGTTTTCTGGTTCCAGGTCCCCATTCCTGCCCGAGTGAGAGAAGAAACGAGAGAGTTAGGGACAAGACGAGTCCTTTTGAGGACTAGTTGGAGACGCTGCCTGTGTCACTCCCTTTCACCTCTGGGTGGTCGGCCCACTGTCACATGGAGGGGACAGACTCTGGGGTAGACAGTCGGGCACCCGGGCCTGCCGCTCGTACGGGTCACCTAGTCTCTCTGCCCCTGCGTTTCCTCCTCTGCAAATAGGGTAACGAGAAAAGCACCCAGAGACAGGATGAGGCTGACGTGTGCACATAGTAAGCACCGTGTGCTTTTTGTTATACAAGTAATGGGCCACACCAGGCTGCAGGGAAGACTGGAAATGCAGTTATCTCTGGGAGCCATGTGTCCCCTCAAATACAATTCAATGGGGTTTTACTAAAAGAAGGAAGGGGGAATGGATACTGGGTAATATAACTATATAATTTCCATCTAAATGATGCACTTTGAGAGTGAAGGATCACTGCTGGTCATTACATGACACCCAGCAAGAGCAGGTGGTGTCCGGGGAAGGCAGGTGACACGCTGCCTGGGGCTTACCAGCACGACCTAGTTCACCAATTTTTTTTTTATTTAAAAATTTCAGTCTGAGAAGTTGACTTCTATTTTCAGGAGTGAGTGGAGAGGCAGGTGAGGAGACATTCAGTATTAATCTCGTCTAAATTACACATGTACTGCCAACTACCTGGACAGTGGGCAGATCAACAGCAGCAGAACACACACAGCCTTGTAAGAGTGGAAACACAGATCAGTTTGACTAGAAATTCATGCCGCCCAGCACCCACTGGGAAACCAAAAACCACGAAAGCACTCTGGGTGTTTCTGGTAGAGAAAAGCCTCAACTGGCTTATGGATTGCATTGAAGGGAGACCTGAAGTCTCTGCATCTCTAAGTCAAACACTGCTCAGAGGTGAACAGCCATATCCCGTCCCTCCCTTGTACAGAGTTTTGTCATATTGGCAAGTGGATTGCTTTTCGGCTTTGGAAGTTCTACCTTTTGCCAAGTTATTCTGAAATGTCCTTGTACTCTAAAGAAATTAGCCTTGCCCTGGGACTTTGAGGGAGTGGAGACTTCACTAAGTAATGAATAAGCTGTCCAGGTGCTGAGGGAGGTGACCACCTATGGTGACTCACAGGCAGTGTCCCCAAACCTCCGAGAGGACCTTCACCCAGGCTGCATGTTCCTTTTCTTTCTGAGAGAACTAATAAGTCGTGGTAGATAAGTAGAAAAAAGTGAGGAATGAATCTGGACTCCAGGCCCCTAACAACAGATGAAACGGGAAAATCAGCATTGGATGATGAGGAAAAATCATAGCCAGAGTAAAAATCCATCGGCCGCCTTACACACCCAGCTCCTCATAGACCCATGCTTTTCAACAAATGGTAAATAATGCTGAGAATGGCGGAAGCTGGAGCTGGGAAAATAAGAGCCAGGTGTTGGGAGGAGGGAAAGATCAAAAACAGCGTACATTTCCCACTAACGGTTCGCACCATGAGCTGTAGCCGTGAGCTGTGGCCGTGAGCTGCGGCGTGCCACCATCATGGCCTGGAGCCCACGGGAAGAGGGCCGTAAGGATGACAGACCAGAGCCACTGCACACCGAGTCTTGATAAAAGAAAGTTGATTCAGGTCCGATGTCTGTCTGTCATCACGGAGAACCAAAGCTCCATCAGGGAGGAGGCGCAGAGTTCGCAGTCTGGCGGCTGCTTAATATTCCAGCCAAGCCGAAGATCGGATAATACAGTGGGAATTGATGACTCGGTGGCATCTGGCTGCGGCAAAATAGAGATGTATTACAAACCTCTGTGCAGGAAGAGAACGATATATATGCCAGTGCCTGTTCATCACATTTTTATGTATTCTTCCTATCTAGAGACAAAAGAGAATATATTGTCCACACCTCCTTCATAAAGCAGGGTGTTTTCTGGGGTTTTGTGGCTGTTGTTTATTTCTTTCAAGAAGCAAATCTACCATTCCCTTTAAGATAAATACATACATGTAAAAATGAGCTATTGCTGGTGCATTTTTTCCATGACTGTCTAATTGCACCCCTGGAAGATGCCCATCAGATTCTATGAATTTGTGAGAGTGTGTGGGGTTTGGCTGGGGAGCCAGCGTGCAGAGGTCAGCCTCCGTCAGACTCACAGGAGTCACACATGTACTGGCCCAGCCTTTCCCAGGGACTTTCAGGGACTATTTATAGGGCAGCGAGTTTCCCGGGAGTGAAGAAACTCTGAGATGGGGTTCCTGAGCAAGCTGTGCTTCCACAAGTTCTCACACTGGTCTGGGGAGCAGCCGAAGTGGCCGAGTGCCTGCCAAGAATCCCCAAGCAAGGTTTGTGACACGCATGTTTGGTGTTGCACAATCACTTGAGTTTAGGGGTGATTGTCCCATTTTAAGAGTTTAAAAGATCAGGCTGGGTATGGTGGCTCACGCCTGTAATCCCAGCACTCTGGGAGACTGGGGCATGTGGATTGCCTGAGCTCAGGTGTTTGACACCAGCCTGAACAAGAGTGAGACCTCATCTCTACTGAAAATAGAAAAACTAGCCAGGAGTTGTTGTGGGCACCTGTAGTCTCAGGTACTCGGGAGGCTGAAGCAGGAGGATGGCTTGACCCCAGGAGTTTGAGGTTGCTACAAGCCTTGAGGCCACGGCACTCTAGCCTGGGTAATAGAATGATACTCTGTCTCCCCCCAGAAACTTATGATCTTTTATGTGGAAGGATCAGACCCAGGAGCATTCGTTATGTCTTCCAACAAAGGTCAAGGTCAGCAGAAAACGAGAGGAGGCTTGGGTAGAACAGTGGAGGACACTCGTCCGAGGCCTGGGAGCAGGTTTTGGCCTCCCACAGCCTTGTGACTCAGTCACCTGATTTCTCTAAGCCCAGGGTCCCCCAACTATGAAGTGGGGGCACTGCTGACCTTCCTTTGTCACAGGCTATAAAGAGGGACACATGCGAGAGAGAAAGCAGAGGAAGATGTTTTGATGCTTCAGAGTGTTACTTAAGTTTAGGCTCTTGCTGTCGTTAGTATAATGAGACAAGGATTTGAGATAAAGGTACTCATCGTCCTCAGTGTCAGGGACACACTTTCTCCACTGTGGTTTGTTTGGGTGAGAAAGGTCAGGAGCTTCCTGGGACGGTCAGGAGAGCACATCGTTGGCAGAGAAATTAGCTGTCTGGTTGTTGTGGGTGGCAGTGGTTAGGAGAACCCTTCAGACCGGAGGCATCCACGCCTAGACAGAGGCTGGTGGCTGGGACGTGGCCCACAGCAGACACTGGGAGAGCAGGTCTGGAGTCGGCTGTGCTGGCAGCTCCGTGGCATCAAGGTGTGGCCACCTGTGGATAATCAATTCTACATGGTTTTTATGCAGGCGAACCATGACTCTGAATTTGAAATCTTCATCTTTTTTTTTGATTTTTTATTAAATCATAGCTGTGTATATTAATGCAATCATGGGGTACAATGTGCTGGTTTTATATACAATTTGAAATATTTTCATCGAACTGGTTAACATAGCTTTCTGTCTCCAACAAAGGTTTAATAACCAGAATCCACAGAGAATTCAAACCTATTAGCAAGAAAAGAACAAGTGATCCCATCTCAGGGTGGGCAAGGGACCTGAAGAGAAACTTCGCTGAAGAAGACAGGCGCACGGCCTACATACACATGAAAAAACGCTCATCATCCTTCATCAGAGAAATGCAAATCAAAGCTACTTTGAAATATCACCTAACTCCAGTAAGATTAGCCCGCATAACAAAATCTCAAACAAGTTTTTAAATCATAAAATACAGGAAGAGTGGGTAAGTATAAAAAGAGGAAAACAGTTCATAGAGGAAATACCATTATCATTTTGATTATTTTCTTGCATAAGAAGAAATTTTATTATTAAAATAGTTTTATTAAGATGTGCTATAATTTGTCTTCAAAAAACTCTACTTTTATTTATTTATGCTTAAACATCCATTTTTTGTGGTTGCGATAGTGAGAAAGTAATTTGAGCTCTACTTCTTCATTCTGTGATAACACTTTGGGTTGGTGTGATGCCTAGCAACGTGCAAAGGACATGTTTGCTTACATTTTCATGATCTTATTTAAAGTTTTTTTCTTTTCCATACATTTGTGCAGGCTTCATATTTACAATCTTTACCACAAAAAATACTTTGTTAATTGAATAAGCATAATGGGCTTAATTATTCTCTTTTTCTTAAATTTTGATTTTCTTTCCTCACTCTCTAGTGGTCAAGAGCAGCGCTTGCTCCAGATCACTGCAAATCCTTTTCAGGGTTTTCATGTTGATAGAAATGTGATCTATCACCTTTTAGATTTTTTGGAAGGCTAGGTAGTAGAATCAAATAAAATTAAAATTCATATGTTCTAAACCAAAAGTCCCTTTTAGGAAGCAGCATTTTTACTTGTATGAGACAGCTTTTGGGAAGTGAGAAGGCTAAAAAACATACTGAGGATTATTCATGGTAGTAAAATTAGAAGAAAAACAAAATCCCAGAGCAAAATAACAAAAACCTAGTGACAAAGTAGTTGTCCAGTAACAGAGTATTATGTAGCCATTGATGTGCATGAGATAGCACTGTACCAGTTGAATCGAAGGGATTTCCATAAAGTATTGGTGCAAAACGTATTGGTGTATAATGTATAGCATAATTGCACTTTTGAAAAACACATGAAACAAACACAAACTAAAGCAGAAAGCACTGTGTATATAATACAGGTGTCTGAAATTAAAGCACAGATATAACCCTAACCCTAACCCCAACCCTAACCCCTAACTTTAACCCTAACCCTAACCCTAACCCTAACCCTAGTTAGTTCTAGTCACAAACTTTTTTCAAGTAACTGAAATAGTAAGATGGAAATGGCAGTGTTATCTGTTTCTTTGGAGGAGAAATTATCACTCATCTCCAATACTTCATGATAAATAGCCTTTTAAACATGTGGTCCGAGGACATCTATTTAGAATACAAGGGTGAAAGATGATATTTGTTTTGAATGTGAAGAAGTAATGCTATTCTTAATCAGGCAATGATTGTGCTTTGTATTTTGAGTATTGCTTTGAATGCATTATGATACTTGTCCCTGGAGGGGAAATAAAATAGTGAGATAAAGAATGTGTCTCTCCTAAAAATGGTGTGATAATAACTAAGCTTTTTCGTTATTACTCTGTTCCAGATGTTGGCCTACTAGATTAAATATATTATCTTATTTGTCACAATTCGGAGAAATATTATTCACTCCATTTTACAAATAAATCCAGAGAGATTAATATTTATCAAAGGTTATACTTTGAGAAGTCCAATTTGAAATCAGAGTATCTGAATTGAAAGCCTGTGTGTTTAACCACCTTCCTAAATAGCTTTTTTAGTATCTTTCTATGAAACAAATCTTTCTTCATACGTAGAATGAAGGCATTATTGAAACAAAATAGATGGAGTTAATTTTATTGAATTAAATAATAATTTATTATTGATTTTTATTTTATTTTATTTTTTTAATTTTTTTTAAGACAGAGACTCAAGCTGTCACCCTGGATAGAGTGCTGTGGCATCACAGCTCACAGCAACCTCCAATTCCTGGGCTCAAGTGAGTCTCCTGCCTCCGCTTCCCAAGTAGCTGGGACCACAGGCGCCTGCCACAACGCCCGTCATTCCTTG